>CM077243.1:31841348-32088848 GCA_039654775.1 Spinibarbus caldwelli | reverse complement strand
CTGTGTAAACGCTATCACTTTGTCAGTTTAAATGGGGAATCATCTCAATTAACGCCAGTAAAGTATGGAGTGCCACAAGGATCTGTCCTAGGCCTTCTGCTATTTTCAATATACATGTTGCCCCTTGGTAATATTATTAGAAAATACGGGATTAATTTCCATTGTTGTGCTGATGATACTCAACTATATATTTCAACAAGACCAGATGAAACTTCTAAATTATCTAAGCTAACAGAATGTGTTAAAAATGTAAAAGATTGGATGACCAATAATTGTCTCCTATTAAATTCAGATAAGACAGAGATATTATTTATTGGACCAAAAAAACAGTACACAGAGGGCCCTATTATACACCCCACGCAAGTGTTTTTGCTAGTTTCAGCCCGACGCAGTTCTCATTGTCCCGTCCTGTGCCACGTTGTTTAAATAGTAAATGCATTTGCGCCCATTTGTGCGCCCATGGCCGTGCTGGTCTAAAAAAGAGGTTTGTTCAGGCGGATTGTTGGCGCTTTGCTATTTTGAGGAACTGAAAATAGACTGCGTCATAGACCAACTCAAACCTGGTCTAAAGTCTACAGTCAATGGCGCAATATTTTTTATTTTTTTTTGTTATTTAAAGAGTGCGTTAGTAGAAAATGCGCCTCTGGGCGGGTCCACAACGCGCATACACTTTGCTTATTACACACAGGGACGCGCAGCAGCACACAAACATGCCAAATATTAAAAATGAAAGGATTATAGTGTAAAAGAATATTATTGTGTAGGTTACATAAATATAAAAATGTCATACAAGTCATAATGGATAGTCATTGCGTGTATCAGAATTAGCCTACCTATTTGCTCGCGCATGAGCAGATCCGTTTGCTCTCTGGAGACGCGTTCAGTCTGTGTGCCTTAAAATTCCGCCGTTTAAATAGTGAATCCGCCAAAGGGAATGGGAGATGAGACTCTGATTAATTTATTGCACATTATGCCCAAAAACACACCCATTACTCATTAAAGGGGTCATATGATGCGATTTCAAGTTTTCCTTTCTCTTTGGAGTGTTACGAGCTGTTTGTGTATAGATAAGATCCCTGAAGTTGCAAAGACTAAAGTCTCAAAACCAAAGAGATATTCTTTATAAAAGTTAAGACTCGACCACGCCCCCCTAAAACGGCTCATTCAAACACACCCCCACATGTCTACGTCATGGTGTGGGGAGATTTGCAAAACATCGCCCAAATGTATACGCAAAGAAAGGGGGCGTGATTTTTATTCTCGCTGTAGTGTTGTTGTTGCCGCCGGCGTCATGTCCTGGAGACGCTGTGTTTCGTTGTGAAAGCGAAACTACTTCGTTTGGGCTTCCAAAAGAGGACACAACTAGAAATCAGTGGTTAAGTTATATTTACAACACTGTTCCAGAACAGTTCAACCCAAATATTAGAGTGTGTGCAGCGTATTTTAACGGAGGACTATTTCCTGAAGCTGGGAGTAGCTGTCAGCTGCTCAAAGGCTGTTTCTATAAAGTGGGGCAATTCCAGCTTTGCAAGAACAGTCTGGCGCTTCTGACTCACAGCCTGTTAAGTACGTTTTCTTATTTAAAGAATTTGCCACTGACTATTCAAACACAAGTTTTGAGCTGTGTAGAGTAGCGCTTTCTCCGATCACAAATGCAGACATGGTAATGTTTACGCGGCGCGATGCAACGCGACGCGTAAAAAGACAGTATAAGTCATTATAATCAGTAATTATGTCCCCACTAGATGCAACAAATGCCTCGTTTATAATGGGTTTTATTGTTTTTGTCTCATCGCGCCGGGACACAGCACCACAATACGGTGAGGGGTGTAACATTTCCGTCTCACGCTTGAGGTATTCGGCCAATCACAACGCACTGGATAGCTGGCCAATCAGAGCCTCGCTTCTCAGAACGATGAGCTTTGTAAAAATCGGCGCATTTCAGAAAGGCGGGGCATAGAGGAGCAACAATAATGTACAGTATGTGGAAAATAATGTGTTTTTTGAAACTTAAACCGCATAAACACATTGCATTACACTAAATACAGAAAATATTGTTCTTTTTAGCAACGTCATATGACCCCTTTAAGAGAATAGGGACAACCCTTTTAGACCACGCGCAGGGAGCACTGACTGTTTTTCCCATAGTTATACTAGCAAAAGTGGATTCGGAAACGCCCTAAGTGCACCTGCGCCATGCACTTTAGACCATGTGCTTAGATCGTTAAAACAGGGCCCAGAATCTCTTACATTACAATTTGCATCTAGGCGGTTGTACTGTTACTTCTTCAACAGTCAAAAATTTGGGTGTTATATTAGACAGCAACTTGTCTTTTGAAAATCATATTTCTCATGTTACAAAACAGCATTCTTCCATCTTAGAAACATTGCCATGCTACAGAACATGCTACCTGTTTCTAATGCAGAAAAGCTAGTTCATGCATTCATGACCTCTAGACTGGACTATTGTAATGCACTGCTAGCTGGTTCTTCAATAAACAAGCTACAGGTAGTCCAAAATGCAGCTGCTAGGGTCCTTACCAGGTCAAGAAAATATGATCATATTATACCAATTTTACAGTCTCTACACTGGCTACCTATTAAGTTCCGTATCAGTTACAAAATATTACTACTTATAAGGCCCTTAATGGTTTAGCTCCTGTGTACCTAACTAGTCTTCTATCACGCTACAATCCATCACACTCCCTAAGGATAGCAAAGACCACTAAAGGAGGTAAAGCTTTTTCGCATTTGGCTCCCAAACTCTGGAATAGCCTTCCTGATAATGTTTGGGTTTCAAACACACTCTCTCTGTTTAAATCTAGATTAAAGATACATCTCTTTAGACAAGCATTCACATAATACATCTCATGACCTTGTACTTCAGTTATATCTGATCAAATGCACATTACCATTCTTTTGCTTGGGTTGAACACATCATTTTTGCTTGGCTGGAACAGCAGCTACACTAATTTGGTCTCTATTTGCTTCTCTGTTTCTGCCATGGGATGGGAATCCCAAGGTAACTGGGAATTACACAAGCTTCAGTCTGGATCCAGCCCTTATAGAGATCTGAGATGACGAACACCTGAGAAGAGATGATGCCAACCCCTCAGAGGACCTCAGATGATGCCAAACCTGAACCAGCATACAAAACTACCAAATTTTCCTTACATTACTATAAGTTTGATCACAACATATAATCATTGCTGTTAATCGTGCTCACTGTTTCTGTTTGAATACATCTCTTTATCTAACTGCATGATTTTTACTATCCTAAAACTGTGCATCTCTGCCATATGGACATCACCTTGACATAGTCACCACTGATAAACTACTCCTAAATGTAATGTAGAAACTTTTTTTTAATTTTTCTGTGAAGCTGCTTTGCAATAATGTGTATCATGAAAAGCACTATACAAATAAACATGAATTGAACTGAACTGAACTGAACTGAACTGAAATGAAATTAATTGAACTGAACTGAATTGCATGTTTCAGCCTGTTGGACACACTGCAACTTTTTCCTTCCCACCAAATGTCAGTATGACGTATCCCAGTCTATCCATAGGTTTCATGTGACGTCACAGTGTTTTATCGCCGCCATTTTTGTGTCTGAGTCACAGCTGCGCGAGCTGTCAGTCTACGGTCACAGCAGCCACAACTACCAGAGGAACCAAACACTCCCAGAAGGTTCACAAGGTTACAGTATGCCCGTGATATGTTGTGCTGTAACAACAGTCCTCAGAAAAACCCCAAACTACAATTTTATTCGATCCCAAAGAGGTTAGAATGGCGGAATAAATTGTTGGCTTCAATCAGAAGGCACCACTGGCAGCTAACGTACGGTCAGAAAAGGATAATAAGGGACAATTGTGAATCTTCATAGGAGAATAAAGGACGCTAAAATATTTATATTGTACCACATGTCATTTGTGTCTGCAGTTAAGTGTATATATCACAAGGTTCTCAAAAATAATCACATTTGTTTTGCTGAACCTATTTATTTATCATTATATCGAATTATATAGCCTACATACATATATATGGCATACATTTTGAGAGCATAACAACTGAAAGTCTGAAACATCAGTCAGTAAAGCAATTTTTTAACAATGGCAAAATTTTGAACTGAAATATTATTGCAGCCATGTAGCCTATGAATAAATGAAAATGCATATTTTTAATTAAAGAGAACTTAGTGTAGGCTGCTTTCGGTGCCTGGATTTGTGCTTCAAGAATGAAATCCAGGTTTAAGAATACACTAGAAGTGAAAGACGTCTTCCCTCAGGTAGATTGCATGTTTTCTTGGCTTGCTGGATGTTGGGCTCATGATCAGTATTCACATTGTTTGCATTCACCAAAACTGACTTGCTGAAATCAGAAGGCGGATGGAGAAGGGGATCACCATGAAGCAGAAGCGACAAGCCGCAGAGGATTCTTCAAGCTCTTAAAGCCTTCATCAAGTGGCTACGCTCACAATTCAAACAGTAATTTGTCCAGAAAGAATGATTAATTATAAATTGTGCTAATATTAGCTAAATTGCCATTAAATTCAGATTGTGTAGTAAGCTAATAACGTTATCTTGTTACACTATCATTGACTCAAAAGTGCTTTGAGCTGATGTCAGTTTTAAATTTACAAGTAATCAGGACATTACATGACCTAACTGTTACACTTGCTATCCTAAAAATAATCAA
Organism: Spinibarbus caldwelli; assembly: GCA_039654775.1. Lineage (NCBI taxonomy): Eukaryota > Metazoa > Chordata > Actinopteri > Cypriniformes > Cyprinidae > Spinibarbus > Spinibarbus caldwelli. Next base: position 32,084,147 of record CM077243.1, on the reverse strand, counting down.
GTCCAGGGATCTGTGTGAGAAATGGTAGTAAAAGGTGATTTATTATTTCAGTATATTAATATTATCAGTTAAATCTCATAGAGATGTGCTGTGCTCGTTGTCGCATCGGACACAAATATGACGGTGAGCATAGCGGAAGTGACGTCTTTGGAACCCATGGATAAGCAGAAGATTGATGTAAAATTTTGAATATCATTGCACATCTGATTTATGATCCAACTTAGAAACATAAATTCACACTACCCTTGTGAAAAAGAAGTGCACTAAAGTATACTTTTATAAAGTGTACTTATTGCAGAAATAATATACTTTAAAAGAACACACATAAGTGCAAATTAAATATGCTATTTCCGACACTTAAATACATTGTATTTGTAATTAACTTCAAATGTATCACATTTTAAAGTGAAATTAAATACAATTAGTTGAACTTTTGAGTGTTTTTTTTTTAAACCACTTAAGTGGGACTTTTTAGTACATCTTTATATGTACTTTCATAATTGCTTCTAGTGTCTTTAAAATATGGTTGAAGTGTACTACTAATGTACTGACAAGCGATTAATGTTAACTAAAACATACTTTAATGTCAGTTAACAATACACTTAAGCGTGAATTAAATGGAATGTTTGACCACCTAAATGCAAGTTATTTGTAATTGATTTCAAATATATTAGTTTAAAATTACATTAAATGCAATTAGTTGAACATCTGAGTGATATTTTTGAACCACTTAAGTGTCACTTTAGTATATTTTATTTGTACTTTGAAATATGGTAAATATGTACTTCTGAATAAGCAATTAATGTGAACTAAAATATACTTAAATGTCATTTCAGTGTACTTCAATGTCATATCTCTAGCAATGAAGTTGAAATTTAGTATAGGCTATTTAAAATTTCATTTTAAAAAAAATCTCTTAATTACCTAGTTACAATCAACACAAATACAAAATGGAAAACCCTCTACATTTATTGACAAAACAATCTCTAAAACAAATACACAAAAATGCTTTTTGCTGATGCACAAGAAAAACCCAACACTATACATACAACACTTTAACTCACTTATTAGAAAGAGTCTAGAGAACAATGCAAAATCACTTACATACTTACATACAAAAGTACCTAATTCCGCCATCATAGAAAACATCATTCTGTATGATGTATAAGCCTGTTTACTCATTGGGGACCTAAAAATGTCCACAAGGTCAAAATTTAGTGGTATTACTATCCTTGTGGAGTCATTTGGTCTCCATAATGTATAGGATTACTAACACACACACTTAATACAAAAAAAAAAAAACAACAAAAAAAAAAAAAAACAGAAAATTATAATTCAATGTACAACAAATTAGACCTTATTGTAAAACATTACCAAACTATGTTAATGGTACCCCCAGTTTCACAGACAAGGCTTAAGACCAGCCCCAGACTAAAATGTAATTCTATAATAATGCTTTGACAATACTGTGTAAGTCAACAATTGAACAATGTAATTCTGAGCTGTTTCAACTTAAAGGGATACTCCACCCCAAAATGAAAATTTTGTCATTAATCACTTACCCCCATGTCGTTCCAAACCCGTAAAAGCTTCGTATCTATCTATCTATCTATCTATCTATCTATCTATCTATCTATATATCTATCTATATATAGATAATTAAAAAAAAAAAAAAAAAAAACTCCAAACAACAGGGGCGGACTGGCCATCGGGAGCATTGGGAGAATTATGACTCATTGAATTTATTTATTTTAGCTACATTTAAATAAACAAATTTAGTTGACTAACTTTCAACTAAATTTGTTTATTTAAATGTAGCTAAAATAAATTGATTGCAACCACTTACCTTAAAAAAAATTTGTAAATACAATGAGTCATTTTTTTCAGTGTGGCCTGGCAGCCAATTTGGCCTGCTGCCCTACAGTTTTATATATATATATATATATATATATATATATATTGTTGTTGGTTTTGTTGCCTGCCGAATGTACTAAAGTGATTATTTCCGAATTCGCCATTCTATAATAAAACTCTAATAAATCATGAATCGGATAGTCTTGACTGGCAACGCGATTCGCCTCACGCGTGCTCCACATATCCACGCGTCCGCCACAAAGATGTGAGACTGGAGAATGGAGCGGAAGTGCCCAGGTGAAGCAGAGAGGCAAAACTATCCTGTTCAGGACTTCAAGTGCAGGTCAGTTTCATCTGTAAATAGACTATTGTAGTTTTGGCTTTAAACATTAAACTGATACAAATCATATATACATTTGATTAACATTGCTAAATATTATTAAACTGTAAAGAAATTAAAGATCCTTCTTTGATTGTCAAAATATTTCACAGAAGAGAACAAAACACAAACATAAAAGAGACAAAGTAAAACAAAGTAGCCTACAATAACCAGTGTGTTAAAACAAAAATGCAACAATAAAAATAAAAAATAAAAAAATCAAGGAAAGGCCCTAATGAAGAAATCTGTTTCAAGATTGACAACGTTTAATTCAGTTTTGACAACGTTTAATTCAGGTGCGAAAAGAATGAATCTTCATACATACATACATATATATATATATATATATATATATATATATATATATATATATATATATATATATATATATATATATATATATATATATATGCAGGACAGAGTTTAGGTCCAAGGGCTCGAGCTAAACTTCTGGGGCTCGAGCCCCGAATGTTTTTTCAGAAGCCCCGAATCTTTTGGGTTTGTTAATAGTTTTGTCAAAAATATAGTTTTTCAACACATATTATACAGAAATATTTAAAACGGTTCAATGCCGCGTTCCAGCAGGATCGATAAAACGATATCAGCTGCGCTTTCTCTCTCTCTCTCCTCTCTGACAGCGAGCTCACGTCACACACACTGCAGTCCTACATAGCCACGCCTCCTGTCAATCACTCAGCACGTCACTCGTCTCATCTCATTCACTTCAAGCATTTTTACCTAGCGGGTTACTTTTTGTAAACTATGTTCACTCATTAATGTCTTGGGCAAATTCATGCAAGCCAAATCTGCGCATGTTTAGCGCAAATACTGAACTCGTGAGACATCATGACATTATCAAGTATATGGCAAAAACCAAATAAATCACACCTACAGACTGCACACATGCGTGACTACGTGATGAAGTCTGGCTAGACTAACTTCATGCGCTTAAGATAAGGGTGCAGAAAATGTATATATTTATATCATTTCATTTTGTTAATAAATATCACACAAAGACTGCCGTTTTTTCTTTAAAATTCAGCATGGTTACAAATGTGATATTGATTTTATACAGCTGTTCAATAAATAATAGGTTAATATCAAGAGATTTGCATTTTAGACACCATATTGACTGTTCTTGCTCTATTTCGCCAACAAAAATCATTCTAAACACAGCCACAGCACTTTTTGAGTCTCTGAGCAACATGATGGTGTGTCGTTCCTGAATGAATCAACCGTTTAAATGATTTGGTTCAATCGCAGTGAATCACTTATTAACAGTGATTTGCTGCCACCTACTGGCGGTTTTAATTTCACATTTCGATTTTTTCCCTAATTTTTTTTTTCATGTTTTAAATAATTTCAAATAATAGTATTTAATGTCTTATGTATAATATATCAAAACATTATTTATGCATTTGTAATTGCAGTTAAATGCATTCGTGTCTTGCATTAAACAGTGTGTAAATATATCTAAAATGCCACTTCAGATGCAGCTTCTGTGTTGATTTGATTTGCTTGGTGACAGCCCAAATGTCTTATTATTCTAATTCACTGATTAAATGTAAGAATTTGACTCAAAAGATAATGGACACTTTTAGAAAAAAAAAAAAAAAGGCTTCATAAAGGTAAAAATACCCATAAAATGTAAAAATCAGTTTAAACTTATTGGAAAAGATTAATTTCTGTTAGTGTGAATTAAAAATACAAATAAATAAATAAATAAATAATATTCATGTTAAATCATTTTAGACACTTGATTTTACTGAAGGCTACCAGGATAATTATAACTTGAGTTTATTAAATTCATAAACATAAACTATATATTCTCTATTTACAGTATGTAGTGTGGATCATTCATTGCAACATTTAATCTGATTCTCATGTTTAAGAATATGTTATCTTGAAAAGTAATTTATGCTACTACTGCCCACTGACTTGGTTTTAAAGCTATATTATTATCCAATTTATGAGCCTTAAAACATTTTAAAATGCATACATGTAAGTCAGGAAAATCAAAATTTTCTCGGGGTAGCATGCCCCCGAACCCCCCTACCAGTCTCCATTTTGGGACCTCTGTATTTATAAAGACCTGCGTACAGCCCCTGTATGCCAGTGTTTATCTTTTTATGCTACTCCCTTAAGAAATCTAATATAAATACAGTACATGTTCTTCTGTTGGCCTGATGTATTCACTTAAGAAAACTGAAGCCCATATTTAAATGGGATTGTTGGAGATCCTTGATCTGCAGTTAGACCACCCCATTATTGCATCGTTCAACTTTTTGTCAGCTAAACATTAGGGTTAGTTCACCCAAATGGGCAATGGACAAGAACATTTGGGTTAAAACCCGAATGTTTATAATGTCTGGCTCCGCCCCTGCACAGGACAAAGTTTGAGCGAGCACACGCGAGGAGAGACACGTTTTAAGTGCGCGCACTCTCTCTGCGCGAGAGCAGCGTATATCCGAGAGCGCGCGTCCGGTTTTGTGCGAGAGCAAAGGAAATCCGCGTGCGAGCGGAGAGATTCATTAATTTACTTTCGCGCCACAAAAATGTGCTCTCGACATTTGGCAGTAAAATAACGCCATATATGCGCATAAAACATAACAGATACTTTGTGCGTGGTTACGTTATTTCATGCTTTTCATTTCTGTTCAAGTTCAAGTTGTTCTAATTCATTGTGTAGCTAGACCAAAGACTATTGTTAGACTCATTCATGACTCATTCACCTAACTAAAAGTCAGTCTTTTTTTTTTTTTTACAGTGCAGTGTAGCCTAGTCTAATTAAAATCAAATGTATTTGAATGCAAATTAATTTTGTTTAGATCTGTTAAACTTTTGCTTGCAATTAATGCAATTAAATGAGTTTGTGACTTAGAACAACATAATGATATTGAAAGTATTCTGTAAACAGATGTAAAGTACAGTACTATTACATACAAATAAAGTACTTTCATGAATGACACTGTATGTCAAATATTATGTCGAAAATTAAACTTCATAGAGTTCATAGCGCTAGAGCTGGTGATGAAAATTTCAACAATATGTTTTATTGGAGTATATTGTATAAGAAAGTGTATTTAAGTTTAGAAGAAATATACATTTAAGTTTAGAAGAAAAATGCATTTCAAGTGCATTAATGCACATAGTATATATTATAGACTAAATACATTTAAAATACATTAACTAATGTAATTTTGGAGAACACACTTAAGTTTAAATTAAAATCAATTATTTTACATGTTCTTTAGTATACCGATAAATATATAAAATATCTTGCTGGATCTGTCCGCTGCTTTTGATACGGTCAACCACCAGATCCTCCTGTCAACCCTATTGAGAAAGGGCATCTCAGGAACCACACTCCAGTGGTTTGAGTCTTATCTCTCAGATAGGCCCTTCAAGGTATCTTGGAGAGGTGAGGTATCCAAGTCGCAACATCAAGCTACTGGGGTGCCTCAGGGCTCGGTTCTTGGACCACTTCTCTTCTTGTCACAGGTCATGGTGCCTTCCTGGCTCCCTCTGCTGTCTGTGTTGTCTTGTTTTTTTGGCAGCTTAAGTCACATGTCACAAGCTGCTTCTATTCCACCTGTTGCTCATTACCCTTTCCTTTATATTTCTCTTCTGACTAATCCTTGTTGTGAGTAGATTGTTTTGTGTTCTGTGCTCTGGTGTTACACTCACGTCTGTCTGTACCCCAGGACACGTAGAGAGAAAGACTGCCGCTCTCTGCCTCGCTCCACTCTTAGGTGGTCACACCAGCCCCCCCCCCCTACGGCAACCCCTCCTCCTGATCCCGATGGAACGAGTAACCGTCGCATTGAACCACGGCTCAATCCTCTTTCCCCTTACTCGCATGAGCCCAACACATGTCGCTCCTTTTTGTCCCAATGCTCTCTGATTTTCTCGCTGCAGCCGTCCTGTTTTCCCACGGAGTGGCCTAAGGTAGCTTTCACCATCACGCTCTTGGTGGGGCAAGCGAGAGAGTGGGAAACAGCCATGTGGGATAACGAGCAGAACTGCTGTTCCTCATTTGAGAGTTTCTCAGAGGATCTACGCAAGGTGTTTGATCGCTCGGCTCAAGGAACTGAGGCGGCATGAGCCTTGACACTGCTACGGCAGAGAGAGGGTTCAGTTTCCAGTTACTCGATCGAGTTTCGTATGCTCGTGGCATCCTGTGGCTGGAATGACAAGGCTCTTTGGGATCACTTTCTCCACGGACTGGCCGAGCATATCAAGGATGAGATCTATTCCCTTGAATTACCCTCGAGCCTGGATGGGCTCATCGACCTCGCCATCCGAGTGGAGAACCAGATTTCCCTCCGTTCTCATCATCGGAGGAGCGTGTTTCCCCCTGAGCTCGTCACTAGAGCCGCGTCAGGAGTGGCGAGTGACGCGCCTCTCCAGCATCTCGTTTTTTCCGAGGAGGAGCCGATGCAGGTCAGGAGAGCATAGATGACTGTAAGAGAGCGACGTTATCACCTGGACAACCAACTATATCTCTACTGCGGGGAAGCAGGTCACGTGGCAGCGTCGTGCCTGGCAGCGAGGCGGCGCTCACCGCTCAAGGGAGCACGTACGGTGAGCGTCACTAGTACTCAACTGCCCTCTGGTGGTCGTTGTGAGTTCCAAGCCTCGTTACTGTTCAATGGGGCTGTTTATCAGGTTTTGGCTTTGATTGACTAAGGAGCGGAGGGCGATTTCATGGATTCTGGGCTGGCCACATGCTTGGGACTTCCATCTGTTGCCCTGGCCGAGCCTATATCGGCTTGAACACTTTGCGGCACCCTTCTAACCAGGATTACTCATGCCGCTAAGTTTGTCACACTGACACTTTCCGGCAATCATGCTGAGGAGATTCGTTTCATCCTCATCCATTCACCCACCGCTCCTGTGGTTTTGGGACACACCTGGCTGGTTAAGCACAACCCCCACATTGACTGGGCTCTTAACTCTGTGTTGGCTTGGAGCCCTTTCTGTTTGGCTAATGTTTGGGTGCTGCATTTTCCCCTGTAATGTCTTGTTCTGTGTTGCAGGAGGAGTCGGTGAATCTGGCGGATGTACCGGAGGCTTACCATGACTTGAGAGCAGTTTTCAGTAAGTCCCGAGCTTCATCTCTGCCTCTGCACAGCCCGTACGACTGTGCGATAGACCTGTTCCCTGACGCTTCTCTGCCCAAGGGGCGCCTTTACTCTTTATCCAGGCCTTAGAGGGAGGCCATGGAGAAATACATTCACGATTCTCAGGTAGCAGGCATCATTTGATCCTCTTACTCTGAAGAAGGATGGTTCGCTGTGCCCCTGCATAGACTATCGGGGGTTGAATGACATCATGGTGAAGAATCGTTATCCTTTGCCATTGATGTCATCCGCCTTCGAGCTCTTGCAGGGGGTAACCATCTTTACAAAGTTGGACCTCCGCAACGCTTATCACTTAGTTCAGATTAGGGAGGGGGACAAATGGAAGACTGCCTTTAACACCCCCACGGGGCACTTTGAGTATTTGGTCATGCCGTTTGGGCTTTCTAACTCCCCGGTGGTCTTCCAGGCACTCGTCAATGATGTGCTCAGAGACATGGTCGACCGGTTTGTTTTTGTTTACCTCAACGACATCCTGATCTTCTCCCAGAACTACAGCGATCATGTCAAGCACGTCAGGCGAGTGCTCCAGCAGCTACTTGAGAATCGTTTATTTGCCAAGGTGGAGAAGTGTGAGTTTCACGCACAGTCGGTTCTGTTCCTGGGATTTATCCTCTCTCCCGAGGGTATCCGTATGGATCCTGCCAAAGTGAAAGCAGCTGCTGATTGGCCCACCCCAGATAGTCGTAGGGCGGTCCAGCGATTTCTGGGGTTTGCCAATTTTTACAGGCGGTTCATTCGGAACTTTAGTCAGGTCGCTCTTCCTCTGACTGATCTCACCTCCACTAGGATGCGTTACAGTTGGTCATCACAGGCTCAGACTGTGTTCGAGAATCTTAAGAGTCGCTTCGTTTTGGCTCCCATTTTAACCACACCAGACCCATCCTGTCAGTTCATTGTGGAGGTGGATGCATCAGAGGTGGGGCTTGGGGATCACCCTCAGACAAAAGATCACCCTCAGACGAAAGAATACATCCCTGCGCCTTCTTTTCTCATTGTTTAACCCCCCCAGAGCGGAATTACGACATCAGTAATAGGTTGTACTTGCTGTCAAGCTGGCACTGGAGGAGTGGCGTCACTGGTTAGAGGGCACGGGGGTTCCTTTTATCGTTTGGACTGACCACAAAAACCTCGAATACATCCGCACCGCTAAGAGACTAAATTCTCGGCAGGCTCGCTGGGCATTGTTTTTCGGGCGGTTTAGGTTTACCATCTCTTACCACTCGGGGTCCAAGAATGGTAAACCTGATGCGTTGTCGTGGATCTTTGAGACTGAGGCTACTCCCACCCTTCCTGTGCCCATTCTGCCTCCCGAACGGGTGGTGGCGGTGGTCACCTGGGGAGTGGAGTCCAAGGTTCGCGCGGCACTACTATTCCTGTGGGATGCCCAGAGGGTCTGTTGTTTGTGCCCGAGTCAGTCCGAACTAGCGTCCTACAGTGGGGCCACTCGTCCGAACTAGCTTGCCACCCAGGAGCGACCTGCATGTTGATCAAGCAGCGGTTTTGGTGGCCATCCGTGGCGCGGGATGCCCGTTTGTTCGTGTCGGCCTGTCCAGTCTGCGCTGCGGGGAAGGGCTCCAATCGACCCCCAGCAGGGCTACTCCAGCCACTGTCGGTCCCTTCGTGGCCCTGGTCACACATAGTGATGGACTTTGTCACTGGCCTACCCCCGTCTAGTGGCATGATGGTAGTCCTCTCTGTGGTTTCATTCCCTTCCCCAAATTACCTTCAGCGAGGGAGACAGCGACTTTTGTCTTGGGTCACGCTTTCCATATTCAAGGCCTCCCAGTAAACGTGGTTTCTGACAGGGGTCCCCAGTTTGTGTCTAAGTTTTGGACAGAATTCTGTCGACAGCTGGGGGGTGACTGCGAGTTTATCCTCAGGTTATCACCCGCAGACTAACGGGCAGGCCGAGAGTGCTAACCAGGACTTGGAGAGGGTTCTGCGCTGTGTGGCGTCTGCCGAACCGTCATCTTGGAGTTCCAAATTAACCATGGTCGAGTACGCACATAACTCCCTTCCGGTCTTGTCTACAGGTTTGTCCCCCTTCCAGTGCTGTTTAAGCTACCAGCTACCATTATTCCCCTCCCAAGAATCCGTCGCTGTTGTTCCGTCCGCGCATGCGTTTATTCAGAGATGCCTCTGTACTTGGAGGATCGCCAGAGAAGCCCTCACCCGGACTGGTGAGAGGAACAAGGTGTCGGTGGACCGTCACCGTACTAAGCCCCCACTTTACATGTGCGGTCAGAAAGTCTGGTTGTCTTCTTAGGACCTTCACTCAGACTCCCCTTACGTAAACTGGGACCCAGATTCGTTGGACCGTTCATCATTTCTAAGGTGCTCAGTCCGGTGTCGGTGTGACTCAAGTTAACCCCCCCCTTTTAAGAATATTTATCCGGTTTTTCACGTATCTAAGATCAAGCCCGTTATTCGCTCCCCCCTTCAGCCCCAAACCTCTGCCCCCCCCGCCTCCCAGACTCATCGAGGGGTCGCCGGCTTATACGGTACGGCGGCTAATCGATGTGAGGCGTAGGGGTAGAGGTCACCAATACCTGGTAGACTGGGAGGGTTATGGTCCGGAGGAGAGATGCTGGGTTCCGGCTCGCGACATTCTGGATCATGCTCTCATCGACCAGTTCCATCGGCGTTACGGTGAGTCCTCCAGGGATGCCAGGAGGCGTCCCTGAGGGGAGGGGTACTGTCACGGGTCAGGGTGCCTTCCTGGCTCCCTCTGCTGTCTGTGTTGTCTTGTCTTTTTCGGCAGCTCATGACAGGTGCAATCAGTGCTGATTTGGCGGTGGGGCTGTGCATGTCACGAGCTGCTTCTATTCCACCTGTTGCTCATTACCCTTTCCTTTATATTTCTCTTCTGACTAGTCCTTGTTGTGAGTAGATTGTTTTGTGTTCTGTGCTCTGGTGTTACACTCACGTCTGTCTGTCTGTACCCCAGGACGTGTAGAGAGAAGGACTGCCGCTCTCTGCCTCGCTCCACTCTTAGGTGGTTGGTCCTATGCGAGCTCTGGGTCTTGGGCAGTGATCAGCTCGTTGGGTCCACATCTCACAGCTGACCGTAGCTGGATTTCCCCAGAGACTTGCTCGCTGATTTTTGTTACAGTTTTATTGGTTTTGTTCACCTTTGGAAAATAAACCTTGTGCTTGCATCTAATCCTCTGCCTTTGAGTCCTGTTCTCCTCGTCCCGTCACACTTCTCTGTCTACATGACATCACTAGGTTCTGTCATTCAAAAACATGGCTTTTCGTATCACTGCTATGCTGATGACACTCAACTTTACCTCTCATTCCATCCTGATGATCCAACGATAGCTGCTCGCATCTCAGCATGTCTAACAGACATTTCTTGCTGGATGAAGGACCGTCACCTTCAACTCAGCCTAGCTAAGACAGAACTGCTTGTAGTTTCAGCAAACCCATCACTTTGTCACAATTTCACCTTCCAGTTAGACTCATCAACCATAACTCCTTCAAAAACAGCCAGAAACCTTGGAGTTGTGATTGATGATAAGCTGAATTTCTCAGACCACATTGCTAAAACTGCCCAGTCCTGCAGATTTGCTTTATACAATATTAGGAAGATCAGGCCCTTTCTTTCGGAACATGCAACACAACTCTTTGTTCCAGCTCTTGTTCTGTCCAGACTTAACTATTGCAGTGCTCTCTTGGCAGGTCTTCCAGCCAATTCCATCAAACCTCTACAATTAATCCAAAATGCTGCTGCAAGATTAATCTTTAATGAACCGAAAAGAACGCATGTCACACCTCTGTTCATCAATCTGCACTGGCTACCAATAGCTGCTCGCATAAAATTCAAGGCATTGAAAAAAATCCTTATTAGGTCTTGGAGGGTGAAAGACCACAGCGATGGCTAACTGATCCATATTTAGCTGAAACAAGAGAACTTCAAAACTTGAAAACAATTTAGTCTTTAAAGATTGGCAAAAAAAAAAAAAAATGCTTTTAGATGCAACAGACGAAAGCCCACCGCCCCTGCCAGAGTGTCTAGGGCAGTTCAAAAAAGAGGACACAAGTTTAGAAAAGGGGCTTCCCCCATACTCATCCAAGTCTCAGTCACAAATAAAAAAAATCCAATTTGCTTAAGTTGATGAAGTCTCACAAAATAAATGTCTTATTTACAAGAGATTGAGCGTTTACCAGAGCCATTCTGACACACACTGGATTGCAAGGATTCAAACCTCCGCGACGAAGATGTGGTGTCTGACAGTGAGAAGGGATTAAAAATGTGTCCTGGAGCACAGGTAGAATCCATTGATAAGCCACCTCAAGTAAGCACCACACATTCACACTGTGAGCCTTAGTGTTCAATTCTGATTTTTTCTCAGATCCGATTTTTTTGTATAGCTGTTCACATTGTTGTTTTAAATGTGGCCAATATCAGATTTAAAGTGTGAACATTACATGGTTCTGAACTGACCCGCATGCGCAAAAGAACAGAGGAACCCTATACGAACAGGGTTTCCTTGTTTTCACAACAAAATCTGTCCAATTGCTTCTCAAGACTAGTCCAAAACTAGCCCAACTATGTTCAGGGGGGTAAATATCACGTTAGTGGGGTCGCGTCAACCCACGAAGTTGAAAAACAACCCATGACAACAGTGGAAAAAGTAGCCCAATTCCGTGGGAAAACTGTGAACTTGGCAACACTTGCACAGTGCACTGTCATACGAAAGTAAACACGGAGGACATAAAGTAAGGGATTATGTGTTTATTTATAGTGTGATCTGCTGCAGAAGCCAGTAAAATTATGCACAGGCAATATGAAAAATAAACACAAGGATGTGACAAAAGACAGCAGAGTTCTGAAACTTTTATGATATGAGGCCTCGTGTTTTGCTTGTATATAGAGTTGTCACTGTAATACTTATGAGGTCTGACACATCACTGTACTTCCACTGACTACCTTTCGCAACTGTCTTGATAACTTTGGGTATGTAAAAACTTTTAAGTGTCTCCCGTCAGCGTAGAATTATGACAAATGTTGATCTAGAGTGACGTAAAAGTCGCATGAATTCTGACATGACTGTTCACACCGCGGCCGCATTTCGAAACATCGGTAACACTTTACAATACGGTGGCACTAATATGCAATAATTCATGCTTAACTAATGCACAGACAGGGTCGGAGAGTAACAGAATACATGTAACGGCGTTACGTAATCAGGATACAATAATCTAGTAACTGTAATCCGTTACAGCTACATCAAAAAACAAAGTATTCAGATTACAGTTACATTTTGTAAAAAAATGTGGGAATACTATCAGGATTACATTTGCTTCATTTAAAGTTAAATAAACGAGTATTTTGACATAACGATATATTTAGCGCTGCTTCATCATAGTTCCTGGTTCTATTGAAACATGTTGACTCACGTGAGCCGCCTGCTGGTGCGTGCGCAAATAACACCCGTCTACAATTACTCTCCTCAAACGCGGGATGAGACGCTACTAAAGTTAATTAATTACGATGCTTCCTGCAGGGAAAAACGTTTTCATGTCTGGAAATTTCACAGTTATTTTGTTTTCAAAGAGGATAAAGAAAATAACATAGTTGTACAGCGTAAGATATGCATGAAGAGACTTGCTTTTGCAGGTACGACTAGCATGGAAATAATCATGTTAGCTAAAATGTAGTGTTTGTTAGTGATTTAAAATTCCATGGTGTGCATGACTGCAATTGTGTGTAAGTTTTCTAGCGGCAAATGAGCTGGAAAATGTAGAAATTAACACGAGAGTCCCCACAATGAAATAAAGTAATCAGTCAATGAAATAAAGAAAGATCATAGCATTTCACATACATTTCGACATTATTTTAAAATAGACTAATATGGTGTAAATTGTTCAATATTGTGTATAAACTATATTTATTTTTACTTGTACATGTTAAAGAAATAATTAAAATAAAATAATACTAAACTGTATGGCCACTAGATGTCTGCATAGCCTTTTATGTATACACTACCGTTCAAAAGTTTTAGATCAGTAAGACTTGTAATGTTTTTTTTTTTGTTTGTTTTTTTAAAGAAGTCTCTTATGCTCATTATTTATTACAATATAAAATAATGGTTTCTATTTTAATATACTTTAAAGTATAATTTATTTCTGTGATGCAAAGCTGAATTTCCATCAGCCATTACTCCAGTCTAAAGTGTCACATGATCCTTCAGAAATCATTCTAATATGCCGATTTATTATCAGTGCTGGAAACTGTTGTGCTGCTTAATATTTTTTTTTTTGGAACCTGTGATACTTTTTTTTTTCAGGATTCTTTGAGGGATAAAAAGTTAAAAAGAAGAGCATTTATTTATAATAGAAATCTTTTCTAACAATATACACTACCGTTCAAAAGTTTTGGGTCAGTAAATTTTTATTCTTTCTTTTTTTGAAAGAAATTAAACCTTTTATTCAGCAAGGATGTGTTAAATTGATAAGAAGTGATAGCAAAGATTTATATTGTTAGAAAAGATTTATATTTTGAATAAATGCTGTTCTTTTTAACTTTTTATTCATCAAAGAATCCTGAAAAAAGTATTGCAGTTTCCAAAAAAATATTTGGCAGCACAACTGTTGCCAACATTGATAATTCTAATAATAAATCAGCATATTAGAATGATTTCTGAAGGATCATGTGACACTTTAGACTGGAGTAATGGCTGATGGAAATTCAGCTTTGCATCACAGAAATAAATTATACTTTAAAGTATATTAAAATAGAAACCATTATTTTATATTGTAATAACATTTTGCAAGATTACTTTTTTTTCTGTATTTTTGATCAAAATTGCTGTGTTGGCTGTGGAGTCAAGACATTTACAAATATGATTAAAAGATGAATATGAGACAAAACTACAGAATGTCACATTTTATTATTGGGTGATTCAACACATAGATGTTTTAACAGCTAAGTTCAGTACTTTTAGAGTTTCATCCCCCTATCTGATGTGAGCATAAGTATTGGAACAATTGCCTCACAGGACTTTCTTAGTGATCAACTGTGTCCTGTTGCATTCATTCTTCAGATATTAAAAGCAGGGAATGTGTCGTATCAGTTATATCCATTACTTCTGCATTCTGAATCTTGCATTCTATGATGACACACACAAACCAGGATTAAGATGAGGGAGCTGACTTTGAGAGAAAAGCAAGCAATTTGGGTGCTAAAAGAAAAGGGGAAGACAATTATAGCTATAGCAAAAACAAAGGGCATGGAGAAATCAAGAGTTTGGAAACCACCAGCGACACCAGCAACCAACAACTACCTGATCGGCTGAGAAAACAACAGTAGTTGATGACAGACAAATCATAAAAGCTGTGAAAATGAACCCTAAAAAACGTGTCTGTAAAATCACCAACAACTTCCAGAAAGCTGGGGTGATGCTCTGACAATCTACTGTCCTCAGGAGACTTTGACACAGAATTACAGATGCTACACAGCAAGATGCAAACCTCTGACCAGCACCAAAAATAGAAAGGCAAGATTAGAGTTTGCAAAAAAGCACAAAGGTGAGCCAGACGAGTTTTTGGAACTGTGTTTATGGACCGATGAGACAAAGATGAACCTTTCTCTAAGTGATGAGAAAGCAAAAATGTGGAGAAAAAAAGGGAACTGTAAAAGATCCCAAGCATACAACCTCATCTGTAAAGCATGTTGGAGGTGGTGTCATGGCATGGGCATGTATGCTGTCTCTGGAACAGGCCCTCTCAACTTTACTGATGACAATGTATGATGACAGTAGCAGAATGAATTTGGAAGGGTACAAAACCATCTTGCCCACCAATATTCAAGAAAATGCCACCAGATTCATTGGGAAGTGCTTCATATTGCATCAGGACAATGACCCAAAACACCCTGCCAGTTCAGTCAAGGAATTTATAAGGGCAAAGAAATGGAAAGTCTTAGATTGCCCGAATCAATCTCCAGATTTAAATCCGATTGAACATGAATTTCACCAGCTGAAGAGGAGAGTAAAGGCAGAAACTCCCCAAAACAAACAACAATTGGAATTGGCTGCATTAAAGGCTGTGAAAAGTATTTCAAAGGATGAGACCAAGAGTCTGGTGATGTCTATGGGTCACAGACTCACTGCTGTGATTGTGCGCAAGGGATCTGCAACTAAATAATAGCTTTTAATCTTTTATATCTGCCTTATGTTCAACTGTCCCAATACTTATGCTCACATCAATGAGTGGGATGAACTCTAAAAGTGCTGTTCTTTTTATTTGGTAAAACATGTATGTGCTGAAACGCCTAATAATAAAATGTGACATTCTGTAGTTTTGTCTCATATTCATCTTTTAATCATATTTGCAAATGTCTTGACTCCACAGCCAACAGAGCAATTTTGTCTTTACTGTTCCAATACTTATGGAGGGGACTGTATACACTATATTGCCAAAAGTATTGGGTCACCCCCTTCTAATGAACAGGTTTGACTACTTTAGTAATTTCCATGAGTACAAATCTTAATGTTTAAGCATATAATGATATTCTAGGGAATTGTGTGCTTCTAATTTTAAAGCAACAGTTTGGACTGGACCCTTTTCTATTCTAACATGACAATGCCTCTGTGTATAAGGCAAGGTTCAAAAATAAATGATTGATTCAGTCAGTGTGGAAGAACTTGACTGGTCTGCAGAAAGCCAAGTCCTAATCCAAGCTGAACACCTCTGGTGTGACTTTAAATGCAGATCTTGAGCCAAAAACTCATCACCAAACACCAATGACTTGTACATACACTATATGGACAAACGTATTGGGACACCTCCTTCTTTAGAACAGAAAAAGGCACTTCCAAAACTGTGGCAACAAAGATGGAAACATAATTCATGTATTTAAAAATTGTATTTCCATCTCTGTTGCAACAGTTTTGGAAGTGTCTAAAATGACTGTACCCGTATGTACAAGTCATTGGTGTTTGGTGATGAGTTTTTGGCTCAAGTTCTGCATTTAAAGTCACACCAGAGGTGTTCAGCTATATATATATATATATATATATATATATATATATATATATATATATATATATATATACAGTGGGTACAGAAAGTATTCAGACCCCCTTCACTTTTTTCAATTTTGTTATGTTGCAACCTGATACTACAATTGTTTAAATTAATTTTTTTTCTCATTAATCTACACTCTGTACCTCATAATGATGAAGTGAAAACAGAATTTTAGAAATGTCTGTAAATTTATTAAAAAGAAAAAACTGAAATATCACATTTACATAAGTATTCAGACCCTTTGCAACAACACTTGAAATTTCGCTCAGGTGCCTCCCATGTCTCATGATCACTGCAGAGATGTTTCTACACCTTGATTGGAGTCCGCCTATGGTAAGTTAAATTGATTGGACATGATTTGGAAAGGCACACACCTCTCTGTAAAAGGCCTCACAGCTGATAATGCATATCAGAGCGAAAACCAAGCCACGAGGTCAAAGGAACTGCCTGCAGAGCTCAGACACAGGATTGTATTGAGGCACAGATCTGAGGAAGGCTACAAAAAAAATTCTGCTGCACTGAAGGTTCCCAAGAGCACAGTGGCTTCCATAATTCTCAAATGGAAGAAGTTTGGCACAACCAGGACTCTTCCAAGAGCTGGTCCCCAGCCAAACTGAGCAATTGATGGAGAAGGGGCTTGTCTAGACTGGTGACCAAGAACCTGGTGGTCACTCTAGTTGAGCTCCATGATCATATATGCAGATGGGAGAAACCTACAGAAGGACAAACATCACTGCAACACTCCACCGATCTGGGCTTTATGTCAGTGTGGCCAAACTCAATCCTCTCCTCAGTGAAGACACATGAAAACACACTTGGAATTTGCAATAAAGCACCTAAAGGACCCTCAGACTCTGAGAAACAAGATTACCTGGTCTGATGAACCTCAATTCCAAGCATCATGTTTGAAGGAAACTGGCTCTTCTCATCACCTGCAGAGTACCATCCCAAAAGTAAAGTGTGCTGGTAGCAGCCTCATGCTGTTGGGCTGTTTTTCAGCGGCAGGGACTGAGGAACTCATCAGAGTAGAAGAAAAGCTCAATGCACCAAAATATTGAGATAGCCTTAATGAAAACCCAGTCCTGGGCATTCAAAACCTCAGACTGGGCCGAAGGTTCACCTTCTAACATGACAATGACCCTAAGCACACAGCCAAGGCAACACAGGAGTGGCTTAGGGACAACTCTGTGAATGTCCTAGAGTGACCCAGCCAGAGCCCTGACTTGAACCCTATCGAACATCTCTGGAGAGACCTGAAAAAGGCTGTCAACAGACGGTCCCCATCCAACCTGACCGAGCTTGAGAGGATTTGTAAAGAAGAATGGCAGAAATTCCCCCAATCCAGTTGTGCAAAGCTTGTTGTGTCATACCCAAAAAGACTCGAGGCTGTAATTGCTGCCAAAGGTGCTTCAACTAAGTACTGAGTAAAGGGTCTGAATACTTATGTAAATGTGATATTTCAGTTTTTTCTTTTTAATAAATTTACAAACATTTCTAAAATTCTGTTTTCACTTTGTCATTATAAAGGACAGAGTGTAGAGTAATGAGAAAAAAAAAAGAATTTAAACAATTGTAGTATCAGACTGCAACATAACAAAATTGAAAAAAGTGAAGGGGGTCTGAATACTTTCCGTACCCACTGTATATATATATATACGGGCTGTAATATCTATGGTGAAAAAAGACACAATTTTTAATAGTTTCAAACAGATTTTACTAGTTTTTATTAGTTTTAAAAGTAATAAAAGTACAAAGATATTTTATTTACATATGTGACTAAAAGGAATCCAAAAGTAATCAGATTACAATACTTTCATATTGTGGTACTTGGATTACGTTACTGAATGCTTTTTTAATTAAGTCATTTGTAGCTGTAACGGAATACATTTTAAAAGTAAAGCTCCCAACCCTGTGCACAGATAATCATGAGTTAATGTATAACTCATGAAGAACTAAACCATTTATTAATAATTACTGCATCCGCAACTAATGAACATTCTATATGATTCACAGATTAAGTAATCAATAAATTGTTATTAGTTAAATGTGTCATAAATGTATTAATTTCCTAATAATATATTATATTAACTAATAGTGTAAATTCATATGTTAATTAAGCATTATTTAATGTATATTTGTGCACCCGTATTGTAAAGTGTTACCAAAACATCAGAATCAGAATCAGAATGAGCTTTATTGCCAGGTATGTTTACACATACGAGGAGTTTGTTTTAGTGACAGAAGCTCCACAGTACGACAGAATGACAGTGACAAGACACAGATAATAAAAATAATAATATACAAATATACAAAATAGACAATATACAAAATAGACAATTTAGTATGTACAGGTGTGTTAGGTGTAAATTTGAAATGTAAAAGTATGAGAGTTAAATAAATGTATAATAGTGTTGTGTGTTCCACGTTTAATGTCAAGTGTTCATGAGATGGATTGCCTGAGGGAAGAAACTGTTCCTGTGTCTGGTCGTTCTGGTGCTCAGAGCTCTGTAGCGTCGACCAGACGGTAACAGTTCAAAGAGGGAGTGTGCTGGATGTGAGGGGTCCAGAGTGATTTTGCCAGCCCTTTTGCTCACTCTGGATAAGTACAGTTCTTGGAGAGTGGGGAGGGTTGTACCAATGATTCGCTCAGCAGTCCGGACTACCCTCTGTAGTCTTCTGAGGTCAGATTTGGTAGCTGAGCTGAACCAGACAGTTATTGAAGTGCAGAGGACGGATTCAATGATGGCGGAGTAGAACTGATTCAGCAGCTCCTGTGGCAGGTTGATCTTCCTCAGCTGGCGAAGGAAGTACAACCTCTGCTGGACCTTTGTACTTCTGACTGAATTGCTTAGCAACTTTTTTGATGGCTGTTGTTGTTTATTAAATATTATTATTCAATAAATAATATTTTATATAAATGATAATAGTATTTAATAATAGTGTTTAGTATTGAGAAACGTGTTCGTGATGGTGATTTTGGTTACATTATTCTGCCATTAGATGGTGACTACTGTCTGTTCAAAACAAATGAAAAAATACATTTCTTGTTGTACTGAACTCGTATTGAACCATGACCCCTAACACATCACGCTAACACATTTGTACACAGTATCATATTGCATTTTTAGATTTACATGTTAAAGGTAGATATACACTACTATTCAAAATAAATTGATATTTTTATTCAAAAAGGACACATTAAATTGATCAAAAATGACAGTAAAGACATTTATAATGTAAAAGATTTCTGTTTCTAATAAATGCTGCTTTTCAAGCTTCAAGCCTGTCCGACACCCCTGGATATCCTGGATATCCTTCATCAGAAGAGCAAATTAATTAAGCGAGTGTTAAGAAGTTTTATCGTTCAGATAGGTATCTTGGTATATTTTGGTAGGGTGCTCCAGGAAGAAAAGGCTGACCAGGATTGCCGGCAATGTAGCATGAAAAATAGAAATCTGTTCTGTTCATTTCTGTTCTTGTCTAATTTGTTGTATTTTAATTTAATCTATTCATTCTTTTCTAATATTGTCTGTTCTAATCTACTCTTAGTTCTAACATATTCTAATTAATAATAATTATTCTTATTATGTGTTGTTAATTATATTAAAACTGTTCTGTTCTTTTTTAATGTATTCATTTCAGTTTTAATATACTATTCAAATTTAAATTATATTATTGTTTTTGTTGTACGTGTAATTATATTATGTAATCTATTCTGTTCTGCTGATGTGATGTAATGTGATGTGATGTGTGTATCTATACAGGGTGAATCTTCAAATCAAAAAGGAGAAGCTGGACAGCCAGGACCTCCTGGTTACCCTGGACAAGTGGTGAGAACTAGGACTTTTCACCCTTATTTAAAAAGAAACATACCTATAACAGATTTTCAGTGGTACTGTTTGATTCTATGAACTGTTATACCTCCTTATCTTTATTATTATTATTTTTTTTTGTTTGTTTTTTTTTTGTTCTGTTCAGGGACCACCAGGCCCAAAAGGGCCTCAAGGAGACAGTATGGTCCTCCCAGTGTACCTGGAATTCAGGTGTGTATTCAGTTGTTTAAACTAGTTGCATGTTCATGTTTTACCCTTAGAGTACAAAACATATGATACAGAACACAGAGAGCACAATGCAATGACTGTTGATAGAACCATGTGTGTTTTCATATGGGTCGCTTTGGCCCAACTGGACCTGAAGGTTCAAAGGGAGCTCGAGGACCCAGAGGGCCAAGGGTATGTAAGACTGATGCATCAGAGTTTTCTTCTTCCTTCCATTCGAGCCGACCTGAATTAACGTAATGATGGAAAAAAAAAAAAAAAGTGGTGACACACTTCGGATCTGAATACCAAAAACATTACAGGTCTGACTGGCTTTTATTTAGTCAGATTAAAGAAAAAATTCACCCAAAAATGAAAATTTACTCAACCTTATCAGTCCTCAGCAGTGAATGGGTGCCGTCAGAATGAGAGTCCAAACAGCTGATAAAAACATCACAATAATCAACAAGTAATCCACATTCTAGTCTATCAATTAATGATTTGTGAAATGAAAAGCTGCACATTTGTAATAAACTTGTGGATTATTATGTTTTTATCAGCTGTTTGGATTTTAATTATGATGGCACCCATTCTCTGCAGAGGATCCATTGGTGATCAAGTGATGCAATGGTAAATTTCTTGAAATTTTTCAGATGAAAAAACAAACTCATCTACAGCTCGGGTGGCCTGAGAGAAATTTTCATTTTTGAGCAAACTATTCCTTTAATACTTGGTTGGTCTCCAGTATTTTATGTAATAGTGCAGCAGCTGTATGTTGTACAGCAATTCTATTCTCCCATTTTCACCCTGTGCCTGCTTGTGTTTAGGGTCCACCGGGTGACTCGGGACCCAAGGGATTGTTGGGACCAGAAGGATTCAAAGGGCCTCCGGTCAGTTGTTGCATTTGTGCATTGTTGACTTTTAAATGTTTAAATGCCCTTCTAAACCATACAAAATAGCTTTGTGTGACTTTCCAGTTTAAAGCATGACTTTATGCAAACAGGGTCAAGATGGAAGAGACGGGTACGGACATTCTGGGCCCAAAGGACACAAGGTACCTGTGTTATACGTACATGAATTTACTGAAAAATATGAGAAATTCTATCAGAAATTGCATCTGAACATCTGCTATTTCTGTTTCACAAATCATATATTATTAAAGATTTTAATTTTTCTATTTATTGTATTTTCTGGAATATAAGCTGTGTTTTTTTTTATCATCTGAAACATGCTATGATGACATATATTCCAAAGTGATTGCAATTAACATCAATCACACAAAACATAAGCAAAGTGCAATCATTATTTTCTGGAAAATACAGTAACTTGTTTTCTCTTCTTTGTGTATGTTTATGGATATTCAACTAACAGAATCAAATTGCTTTTAGGGAAACATTGGAAACTTTGGCCGCCCTGGTTTGCAGGTGTGTTAAAGCTAATTAAACATCTGTTGCAGTTCATCACTATGTGTTTTATGTAATTGTGTAAATGTAATAATAATAATAATTTTAAATTAATATAACATTATGTAACATTATTGATATCAGAGATTATAATAATAGGGTGAGGTACCAAAAGAATCCAGTGGAAGTAAAGGACATAAAGTTTATCGAGGAAAACCTGTACACATTTATCTGATTTACTTTTTGCTTATTTATTAACCTTTTGAAAAGTTAATATTCAACAAAACAATCATGTTTTTAAATGATATTAATTTACTTAACATTATAGACATGGTCTTGCAGGATACTTGTTTGAAATGTATGCAGTTGTATTATGTATTGATGAGATCAGGGAAACACTGGCATGGCTGGATTATCCAATGGGCATTATGGGCACTGGCCCAGGGGCCCATGCACACTTGGGGCCCAAGCGAGGGGAAGAAAAAAAAAATCTGAGTGTCTTTAAGTGCAAATAGCGGCTTGTTGGCAAACACTATTTACACTAACTCCGCCCAACAATGTCACTCAACCTGACACTCAAGATTAAGAAAACACACATTTAGCTATATCTTCAGCGATACAAACAGTAGCGCATCAGACTTATGGAGTTGTCTCTTGATGCGATCGAACTGGGTTCGAATTCGCCTTTTGCAGAGCTGAAAATAATTACTTACTCTATGGGCCTCATTCATGAAATACGAGCAGAACGAATTTTTGTGTAAATCCTTCATAAACGCAGCGCTCGTCACTTTAACTTTTTACCCAGCCGTCCAATCAATGAAGGAGGGGCAGGACAAACAATGACTGAACAACAATAGAGAAGTTATTACTGGTTATTTATACTGCATTATAATATACTGCATTTCTATATTCAGTAATATTCTTCAACATTAGATACTAGTAATACGTTACTGCCGTGAATATTCCACATCAACCAAATCATCAGCTGGAGAAACGCTGTGCCACCAAAGCCTTCTCAAGCGCCACCAGCTGGCCGTTTTCAGAAGAGCACTGATGATGGACAAGTTAACTGAATATTTATTTTTAGGAATATGACCAGTCTTTTTTTGCGTTTATGAAATATACTGGAATCAAACCTGAGAAAGGACTCCAAAATATTCCACTGTGTTCCTGGACACGTGATTTACGTAGTTGTAATTCATAGGCAGGGATTATGCTTATTGTGAACAAGCGTGCACGCGCGCCCTTACGAATAATTGGAATTCATTAATATACACGTTTAACTATCAAATCTGAAGTTTACGAAGCGTTTGTGAACCCGGAGGACAGTTTTCAGGAAGGTATGTTTTACACGCAGATTACTTTGAATTTACTCACATATTTATTTAAGTTTCATGAATGATGCCCTGTGTTATTATTGCATCCAGTTAATGTACAAATTTACTGAGGTGCAAATAGTATCTGCCAATATAAAGTATAGAGAGCATAATTACTATTTACTCTTATTGCAAAGATTGCTGCTGGTCCAGGAAAGCATTGTTGCAGTCATTTGATGTAAACAGGGGCCTTCGGCGCTTTTATAAGCGCTAATCACGTACAAACCGAACGGAGCGATTATCAGCACAACATGACTGAAGCGCAGTTCTTTTAATTGTGCACGAGCGGCGCGCGAATCACCCCATACTCTGTGCGCGTGCACCGGCGCGCTCGAGAAGCGTGAGAAGATTTGCGCGAGCCATTCCTATCGCGAAGCTGATGGTAAAATATGCGATCTATTTGAATTCTATTGAGAAACTGCCACTTTAAAATGCTTCGGAGAAAATCGAACATTATCTAAAAAAAGGCACAAACTAAAAAGTTTGATGAAAAGAGGAAAAAAAAATCTTGCACCAGCACTAACATAATATTAAAATATTTTTAAACTACTCATGACCACCTTTACTATAATTTATCACGTTTTACTGTAGGCTTATTTATTGTGGTAAATTTTATCTAACTTGTAGAATTTATAATAGATAATCTGTTAAGGGAATATATTTTTCCCTATAGATTTATATTACAACTGTGGCATGATGTTGCTATTGTTTCTAAAGGCTGTTGTTTCTCATAATAAATGCAATACAGATGAATAAAAAAGTCATTATTGGCCTGGTAATGATTAATAGGCTAGCCTTATTATAACAAATGCTACAGTTAAGAACTATAGTACTTTTTCATAAGAGCAAGCACAAGTCAGAATCGAGAGCCAATGGGTTCTAATGATGAGTGATGGAAAAACCTGGCCTTCAGATATTCCAATGATGGCACAGATTAAATCATTAAGAGCCTGATGAACTGTTAAGGAGTAAGAAATAAACAATATCAATATAAGAAAATGTTAAGTTAGATTGACTTCCCATGGTGTGTTGAATTAGAACATTCTGTCAAACTATAGCCTAAGTGTTTAAATAATATAAAATACATTATATATCCTATGTAAACAAGTAATTGTTAACTAGCCTATTACTTTATTGCAGTTACGCAATCAACCAACTTTGCATGTGTGGTGGATAGCACAAAATACCATTTTACAAAAATAAACATTTAAGCAAACAAACAAACAAATAAATAAACCTTAAGAGGGAGCATGACCCGGGGTCCACTTCAACCCCCCCAATGTTCAAACCAAAACTACGCCCTTGGATGTAAATCCTGTATGATAGAGGATGCGATCAGGCTGTAACATGTCAGTGTAAATCCTCTATAAGCTAGAGGTATTTCCAGCAAATAGTTCCCTATAATTCAAAACCTTGATTGTGCTCATATATGTGTGGGTGGGGGCCCGACAATACATTGTGCCCAGGGGCCTCTGAATTATTAATCCGGGCCTGAACACTGGTTGCCCAGGTCCTCCAGGTGCTCCAGGAGAGAACGGGATGGATGGAAACAGGGTCAGTCATTTGCAAACACTTGCTTACAAAATTAAGCAAATAATTTTATTAGGGCTGTTGAATTAACACACTAATTTGGTGGAATAAATTTTGGAAAAAATTAAATAATGCATTAAATTTGATGCATTTAATTAATGCACCCCTTCCGCCCAGACCTGTATGTCATCTTACACTGCATGTAGTTGCTGACGAGCATGATGCAGGACAATGACTGATTGCACGATGTAGCCTATGGGAATGCAGTTATATGCAGAAAAAAAACAAAAAAACATTTAATACCTTTTTATATCATTATTTATGCAATGATGAATCAAAATATTTCTTTCTGAAGATACTCTTTTGTAATGTATATTCAATGCTTTTCTCATCCAACACAATAATGACTTTAAATGATCTTTTGTGGGGTAATTTCTCAGCCAAAATTGATGTGTGACCAATAAGATTGATTAATTGGCACATCAAATTGTGATCGCTTTTATTCAATTTGAATGTATATACGTCACAAAACCTTGTCAGTTTAAGCAAATGTAAATCAGGTACAAAGATGTTTCTGTTTTTCTTTCTTTCTTTCTTTCTTTCTTTCTTTATTTATTTATTTATTTATTTAATTGTTTGTGCATTTATTAAATTGTTTATTTAATTTAATTTTATTTTTAGGGTGAAAAAGGACCTCCTGGAATCAGTCCGAAGCCTGTAGGTTTATATTAACAGAAATTATCTTTAAACAGTGTTAAATTACTCATCAGTTCTAAAAGTATTCCTTCTGTCCTTCTTTTCTGCTTCTAAACGTCAAGGAATGTGACCTGGAATGAGATTCGCAAAAACTGTCGTAAGTTCAGAGCGCCTAATATCCACAGAATTCCAAGCAGAATGAGTGCTAGTGATTTCTAGTCATTAGCATTATCTCATTAAATTATTTTATTTTTCTTTTCATGATATGTGTCATTTTGCTTGAAATCATTTGAAATGCATCTAAATTTGATCTTTCATTTTGTTTCCACAGCTTGCTGCTCCGGTATGCTTTGCTTTATTACATTTTTATTACATTTCAGTGCCTCATTTGTCAGTAACATTTTGCACATTTTTTCTTTTCCAAAATGCTTTCAGGTAATGGTAGCCGGTGTCCAGTTTACCCCACAGACCTGGTGATAGCATTGGACATGTCTTCAGGTGTGACTCCTCAAGCGTTTGAGTGGATGCGTTCTGCTGCTCTGTCTTTACTGGAAGACATTTCCATTGCTGAGACAAATTGTCCATGGGGACCATGAGTGTCTGTGATCTCCTACAGCAGCATGTCCAGGAACCTGATTCATTTCGCAGACCACCTTAAGAAGAAGACCCTTTTGGAAGCTGTAAAAGCAGTCTAGAAAGAACCACAAAAACCAGAGACATCGGACGAGCCATGAGCTTCGTGGCCCAGAACATCTTCAAACGTGTCCAAAAGGGCAGGCTTATGAGGAAAGTGGCTGTGTTCTTCACAAACGGGCCATCGAGGGATGAATCGAGCCTTGCAACAGCCATGCTGGAGGTCAAAGCTGCAGATATTGGCCTCGGAGTGATCGCCTTAAATCTTGCGGAAGATGTGAGCCGAGCAATGCAGGTAGATTTGAAAATAATCAGATTTGCATATGCAAAACATGAAAGTCACCTACATTTATATTTATTTATATTACTCAACAGCAATAAACAGGAAAATATCAGTGTCAGTGTTGCAAAGTTCTTCAAAATACAATTTCAGCTGTAAAGTAGCACAAAACAGAACAATAACAGCACAAAACAAAAATAGTAGTGTCATTATTCAACTCACTTTGGTTCAGTGTGGATTCAGTTAGGTTCAATAACAGTGTCAGTGCTGCACAGAGGTGTAAAGAGTACCTGAAAACCATACTTGAGTAAAAGTACAGATACCTTACAGTGAAAATTACTCCACTACAAGTTACAAGTCACCAATTCCAAAACAACTTCAGTAAAAGTCTTAGAGTGTCTGATTTTAACAGTACTTAAGTATTTTACTTATACTAAATACAGGCTCAAATATGCACTAGTCAAAGAGACATGCCAGTCCAAAACTCTAACATTGTGGAGAAGCTGGGGAAAACTGGCAGAGGCAAGGATCTATGTGCAGGTATTTCATGGAAAACTAGAACAAACTATAAGCCAAAAATCAAAGGGAACAAAGAACAGAATGACAGGCAAACAGACACCAATTACATACAACAACTCACAAAGAACTAAAGAAACACTAGGGCTGTATATATATAGGAGGCTAACAAGCTGAACAAGATAGGATACAAACTGACTACAAACACCACAGGAGACAAAAAGTGACATAAAAGTCCAAGACAAGGCACAGAGAAGATATGTAACACAAACAAGAAAGAGCTGATTTGTGAGCTGATCAGTATAACGTAAAAATAAAATAATGTTAAGTAAAATTAAAAAGTCAAAGCCTTCTTGCAATGAATGTGCTGGTTTCGGCCTCATCGCTGGCTGCAGTCATGTCCTCATCTCATAATACACCTGCGATTCACAACTACTTGCTAAGGAACTCGCATTCACATAAAGTAGCCTTGATGACAAGTTTGGATGAGTAGGGGCAAAACTCATAAGATATAGTTCTATCAGGACCACTGTCGTCAAAGATAACTTACAATTAGCATACATTTTAGGTTGGGGTATGGTTCTGATCTGGGCAAACACTCCTTGCCTATCCATGCAGCCTAGGGAGAGCATAAATAACCCCCCTTATAATGATGAATGTAGCAGATATCATTAATATTCTAAGTGATTATTTTTTTGTAACAACATAATCCAGTGGTCTGACTCAACAAGAATATCCAGTGCCAAGTTCTGACTGGACAAGAGGAGGAGCTGGGGATGGAGGTGGGTGATTAGCTCCTGAGCAAAGCGATAGCTGCTGATAATGATTGAAAGGACCTTATAAAAGGAATTATGATTGGCGTCGTATTCCTATAGGTAGACGTGGATCAGCTGAGTGTCAGCTGATGCGAGCTTGACTAACGTGACCTACCAGAACTAACGCTACGCTCCATTACTTTCTGTGCCGTGTAGTAGGCAGTATCATGTCTTTTGTAGCAGAAATAAACTGCTGCAGAAAAAGCTAGGTGCCACGCAAAATGTAATGTGTGACTGCAACACTCATTTCAAATGTAGTGTAGTAAAGAGTACAGCTACTCATTCAAAGGTATCTATATCTGAAGTAGAGAGTAAAAGTTAAATGCTCTCAGCTTTGAATGTTTGTCTGAAATGTTTGTCTCAGGTTGACAACACAGGAAGCTACATTTTCATTGATGGCAGAGGAGTAAATCGCATTAAACGGTGCATAATTTCTTTTGGTAAGCTCCAGTGCAGACATTCACGTTTGATTCTTTTCACCTCTTTGAGCATCTAAACATTTAAAGCTGTGAAGCAGTGAAGGCTTTGTGAGAAATGTTTTCTGTGTGAATGGCCCTTAAGGCAGCAAGTAAATCCTATAATGCATTCCAACAAGCACTGTGAAAATACATCTTTAATGGCAGACAAAGTTAGGGAAATGTTGACTATTAAAAAAAAAAAAATGCATGTTGTAACAGATATTTGTGCGCATTATTTATTTATATGCTTGTTAGAGTTCAGCATGCCAACATCCCAATGAGGCAGTGAAAATCCATTTATGATGGCAGACGAAGTTACAGAAATGTTGATTCTGAATCCCCAAAAAAGCATGTTTTGACTAATATTTGTGTGCATTATTTATAGTTATGCTTATTAGAGTTTGTGTAATTATATTAGCAGCTCAGCATGCCAACTTCCCAATGAAAAGTCAATCCCATCATGCATTCCAACAAGCTCTGTGAAAATCCATCTTTGATGGCGGACGAAGTTAGAGAAATGCTGATTATAAATAAATAAAAATGCATGTTGTAACAGATATTTGTGTGCATTATTTATTTATATGCTTATTAGAATTCGTGTCATTATATTAGCAGCTCAGCATGTTAACTTCCCAATGAAAAGTCAATCCCATAGTGCATTGCAGTAAGGTCAATAAATTCATTTATGGTGGTGAAGTTAGAGAAATCTTGATTTTAATCGTTGACTGTAAGAAAAAAAAGCATGTTTTGACATGTTTGTGTGCATTATTATTATTATTATAGTTTTATTAGTGTGTTATCTTGGCTAATGAGGAGCACTTTTTGTACGACACACAGAGTTGCTGCCTATCTAGACTAGAGTGTTCAAATCAGTCATTTATGAGTTTCCATTGCTGTTAGGATGCGGCTTATGTCAGGTTTTGGATCATGGATGTCTTTAATTACAAGCCAAGCGTTTTTATTCTCTCTTCCCAGATCGTTGTAACCCAGACCCAGTGTGTGGTGTAATTCTGCAGCCTCCAACCCTGCAGATGGATTTGGACCTGTCTGTGCTGTTGGATGGATCTAATAACCTGAACCCTCAACAGTATGTAAACACAAAGGAGCTCCTGCTGTCTCTGTTGGACCAGATCGGTGTGAGCAGTGAGCCGAGCAGAGCGGACGGGAAAACCAGAGTGTCCATCTACCAGCAGAGCTCCATTTACGGCTCCTCTTACGTCTACGAGGAGTTCAGCTTCACTAAATTTAAAGATCGCAATATCATGAAGAAGCATATTACTAATACAGTGAAGCAAGTGGGCGGGACTTCCCATCCTGAGTTTGCTTTGGAGTGGCTGATTACTAATGTTATCCTTAAGGCACAAAGACCACGAAACAAACGAATGGTCATGGCTGTTTTTGGTGAAGACTCTGCGCACAGCAAAGCTCAGCTTGATTATTTGTCTAGACTGAGTAGGTGTCAGAATGTTGTTATGTCTATCCTCATGGCAGGACAGAGATTCGACTGGACACAGATGGAGGAGCTCACCAGTTCTCCTCTGGAGCAGCACCTGGTGTTCCTGAATGACAGAGAGTATGGCACACGCTTCATTTATGCCTTCCTGCATATGCTCCACAGTAAGGAATATTCCTGGTTGTGTTTGCATAAGGCTTCTGTGATAGAACTGCTTACAAACATGATCTGTTGTGTACATTTACAGACTTGTTCCTCTGGAAATGAACAAATGCTAACATCCTCTTTCATCATTTGCAACAGAAATGTTTGTTAATATCTCAAAAAAAAAAAAAAAAAACGCTGTAGTATTTTGTCACTCTTAAAGTAGTATTGGAGCTATAATCTTATTATTTATTATTTTGATTGTAGTTTTTATGGTTTTAATTTCAATTTAATGTTAAAGTTTTACTCATTTTGCTGTATTTTTGTCATTTTTAAAAGTTTTCTGTAAACAATAGCCCAAAAAACTCTCTATATCATCTTTTTACAATTGCAGTTGTTTTGATCGAGAGAAACAAGCTACAATACTAGTTTCAACATTTTTTATTCTTCAGGCATTCTTCTTTAAATACAGTAAGTATCAGCTGTATACTGTACAAAGTGACTACCATTTGGTTTTTAATCTGAATCTGAATATGGAGCTGCATTGAGATCACCATATCTCTGGGACTGAACCACATAGAGCCTTGAAAATGAAGATTACAGATGAAATGTTTATTAAGAACCAGAATCTAAAATCATACTTAGATATCTTTAACACTTTTTGAGTTACAGGCATGCAAACTTTGGAGAAAAAAACTTGATAAGTGCTTTTTCCCCATTTTTGAACCGTCACCACTGGCATATACTGCAACAAAAAATTGCTGAAGTCAACAGATTTTACTGATAGATCTGTGTACAAATCATCACGATGCATAATTTTAATTTTAGCAATTACACTAACTTTGGAAAGAGAATATTTATGGCACTTAGAGAGGTATGTTCTATGCAGTTGTTTTGATAGAGGGAAATGAAATACATTTCTAGTTTCGACATTATTTGTTCTTCAGACATTCCTCTTTAAAAGAAAAGTCTGTATGCAGAATGACCCACATTTGGTTTTGGACAACTAAAAATGTGTACAATTAAACACTTTATTCTTGGAGCCATATTGAAATTCTCTGGAACTGAACCATACAGGGCCTTAAAAATGAAGATGCCAAAAACAAAGTTTGCTAAGACTCAAAACCTAAAAGGGCATAAAGATATCTTTAACACTTCTTGAGTTAACAGGCATGCAAACTTTGAAGAAAAAACTTAAGTGCTTTTTTCCCTTTTTTGAACGGTCATCACTCGCATATACTGCAACAAGACCTACCAATCTCTGTGTAAAAATGACATTATGACACACAATTTTAATTTTAGTATAATTTTGTTCTGTTTTTGTATTTTGATATGTTTTTGTTTTTTTAATAAATCTAATAAGTATTAGGTATACTTTTGTCACTGCTGCATGCATATTGAGTTATGCACTTTTTTTTTCATTAAATTTTAGCAAAAGATTTTTGTTATTTTGTGTAATTTTTTTTCCAAAGTCCACAGTTTTTTTTTTTGTTTTTTTTTTCGGTTGTAGTTTCAGGTAATTTTAATACTTTAAGGTAAACTAAATTAGAAATGTTAGGAACTTGCTTAAAATAAGTTTTTTATATTATATTTTATTTCGGTTTGCATTTATTTTAAGTAATAAAAATGTTATTTTTTTAAGGTTTTATTTTTAATTTTAGTTAACGATAATAACCGTGGTTTATATCTGCTGTTGTTTTGCAGGAGGAATCTTACCCTGGTCGTCAATACAGCCACGTGACTGTCGTGGTTTTGTGCTGAGGCCTTTTGAATTTGGACCACAAACCATAGAGAGGTAATGTGATTTACCATCCACAATCACTAGACATAAAATCACAAAGGTTAGCACATGGATTATGCATTTACCAAAACTTTTGGCTGTAACAGCAGAAACATTTTCTTTGCATGATTTTTTTCTGTGTACGCTGTTGGTAGTGTAACATTTGGTTAAGCTCTGGGCTCAATAATCCAAAGGTTTTAGGGTCTAAAAATTTGACCTCATTGACTTTTGATTCTTTGCACTGTGCCAGAAGTGTAGACCGTGCTTGGCTCCATCTATGGCTGCTTGCATCTGTATTTACTGTTGTTTCTTGCTAACCTGATTAATTAAAACATAATAATTAATGTCTATGCAATAAACATTCGCTACACTGGGCTTCATGAGCTGTATTTTATTTTTATTTGCACATTGAAATATAGACTGGTGCCGGAATATTTAACACTAATTGGCTGTACAGAACACATTCTATGCTCTTTAATGATATGAATCAGTCGAAATGTGTTTCAGATGCATTCTGCCCACTGAAGCACCCACCGAAGAGCTCATCACAACAGAGGAACCTCTGGGAAAATATGAAGATGTTTATGATGAGCAAAACACAGAATCAGTCACTAAACCCAGTCAACTTGATGGCACTGAACGATTTACAAAAGAGCACAAAGAGGACAAAACCGAGCCCCCCAAGACTAAAGGTGGTGAATCCAGATCTTACTGCCCAATTTAACCCTTGATTTAGCTGCTCTAACTTTTTTGAAGTTGCACATATCTCTGGAGCAGTACTGTATCCTCACTCACATTAAAAATGCACAAGCTGTTTTAATGCTGTTTCTCTGACAGTTCAGTATTCAGTGCCACAGGGAATTAGTGGAGTGTACTAGGGGTATAACGATTGCCTCGTTTTCTCGATGCATCGATTACAAACCCTGACGATCCATACGCATCGATCTTGAACCATGGATTTTTGAATCGTAAATCATTGATTTCGGACAGTAATCGATTTAAAACTCTAAGAATTGAATGAATCGTGATTTCTATAGCGATTCACCTGGTAAGGACTCTAGCAGCTGCATTTTGGACTACCTGTAGCTTGTTTATTGAAGATGCAGGACAACCAGCTAGCAGTGCATTACAATAGTCCAGTCTAGAGGTCATGAATGAATGAATTTGCTTTTCTGCATCAGAAACAGGTAACATGTTTCGTAGCTTGGCAGTGTTTCTAAGATGGAAGAATGCTGTTTTTGTAACATGGAAAATATGATTTTCAAAAGACAAGTTGCTGTCTAATATAACACCCAGATTTTTGACTGTAGAGGAAGTGGACTGTAGACTGAAGAGGAACAGTACATCAGTCTAGTTGCAAATTGTAATCCAAGAGATTCTGTGTACTGTTTTTTGGTCCAATAAGTAATATCTCTGTCTTATCTGAATGTAATAGGAGAAAATTATTGGTCATCCGATCTTTTACATTTTTAACACTCTGTTAGCTTAGATAATTTAGAAATTTCATCTGGTCTTGTTGAGATATATAGTTGAGTATCATCAGCATAACAATGGAAACTAATCCTGTATTTTCTAATAATATTACCAAGGGGCAACATGTATATTGAAAATAACTGAGGGCCTAGGACAGATCCTTGTGGTACTCCATAATTTACTGGTGATAATTGAGACGACTCCTCGTTTAAATAAACAAAGTGGTAGTGATCGGACATGTAGGATCTAAACCATCTTAAAGCCTGCCCTTGAATACCCGTATAGTTTTGTAATCGATCTATGAGTATGTCATGATCTATAGTGCAAGAAGATTAGTCTAGACTGATGTACAAAATTTGTCCGTGACTTCACATTTTTGATGCAAGTGTGTGAATGTGTTTTGCACCATATTCACTGCAGCAATAGAAGCAAAACCTGAGCGTACGAGTTTCTTGATTTGTAGAATAGGATTTGTGCACCTGCAGTGAAGGATTCGAGAAGGTGTAACTGTTGTGTTGTGTTTGTGGGAGAGAGAAAAAAAAAATCTACAAGTTTGCAACTTTTGTCTGTGACTTCAAATTTACTGGTAATATAAATGTGTGGCTATTCTCTACAACTACAAATTCCACTGTCACAGACGCTCAGTTGTTTTGCACCAAAAATACTTTCATACTGTTGATTGGCATTCTATGAATCAACAAGAACCATGGATTCAGCTATCATCTTTAATGTTCTACATCTTGGATGACCAGAGAGTGAGTAAATAACAGCAAATTTTCATTTTTTTGGTCAATTATTCATTTAATTCTTATATGAAATACATCATGTCAAGGAATAAGATGCCTATTGGCCCTCTGGTTTATAAAATTGTTCAAGATTATAGAATATTTGTCAGAAACAGTGCATCACAGCTGATTTTTTTTTTTCTTTACAAAACTAAACAAAAGTAAAATATTGAATTGACACTATTAGAATAAACTTGGTGACCCATCTCTTGAGAACTAACAATATAAATAATACTGTTAAAGATGCAAAATGAATGAACTGAATTTATTAAAGGATAAAGGATAGCCCCTTGAAATGTGACACCCAAACAAAACACACACATATACAAACCAGAAGACATGCTCAACCAGTTGTCACGGAACACTCACAGACTCTATGAAAGGTCGTCAAGTCAAGTCGAGCTTTATTGTCATTCTGCTACATGTGTGGACATATAGTGGAACGAAATGTCGTGTCTCGCAGGACCACGGTGCTACATACTAGTTAAACCTAAGATAAACATACAACAATGCAAGTATAGGAAAAACAATAGAGCTATACAACAGTTAACTTTCTGACTATACATATACTATAAATACTATAACTACTACACCTAGTTGACTACACATACACAAACTGAGACTGTACAAAAACTTTACATAAATACTGTACATGTAATTGTGCAAAAGAGATATATATACATGAAATTGTGTAGAAAAATATATATTTTGTACATTAAATTATTGTGCAGAAGAGAGATTTTGTGTGGGACAGTGCATAGTGCAAAAAGATTTTGTAGTGCAATGCTCAAGTAAACGTATTATTTTGTAGTGCAATGTTCAAGTAGACATATATTTTCTTAAGAGTCTTTGTGGCAGGGAGTGTTTGTAGAAAGTGTCTAGTGTGCATATAGTGGGATGAGTGCGTTACTACAGGTGGTTTGTATAGCCCACTCACCTGTGTGTAGCACATTCAGAATTGCACTTAGTAAAATTGTCAACAGTGTTTAATGAGTTGGGGGGTGGGAGGGCTGAGGTGTTCATGGTTTCAGAGGGGGACAGGGGGATTGGAGTTAAGAGCTCTCACAGCCTGGGGAAAAAAGCTGTTGAGCAATCTGACAGAGCGAGCTCTGATGCTCCGGTACCTTCTACCTGATGGCAGGAGCTGGAAGAGGTTGTGAGAGGGGTGGGTGGGGTCCTTCACGATGCTGGTGGCCTTGTTGGAGCATCGTGAAAGGAAAATGTCCAGGATGGAGGGGAGAGGGGCACCGATGATCTTTGCGGCAGTGTTCACTGTCCGTTGTAGGGTCTTGCGGTCAGCAGCACTGCAGTTCCCATACCAGACAGTGATGCAGGTGGTCAGCACACTCTCAATGGTGCCCCTGTAGAAAGTGGTGAGGATGGGTGGAGGGAGACTTGCCCTTTTCAGCCGGCGGAGAAAGTGGAGGCGCTGTTGTCCCTTCTTGTTGAGTGACGTGACGTTGGTGGTCCAGGTGAGATCCTCTGTGATGTGCACCCCCAGGAATTTAGTGTAGCCGACTCTCTCCACGGTTGAGCCGTCGATGGTCAGCGGGGGGTGGTCGACAGAGTTTCCCCTGAAGTCCATCACAACCTCTTTCGTCTTACCCACAAGTGCAGCATTTAATAAAGTAATCCAAAGTTGCAATCCACATGAGACAAAAGAGCAAAAAGCATCACACAAGGTGAAAACAGACCGGTCACCAGCAAAACAGAGCACAGAGCAATTCCTCCACAAAACAGGTTCAGTGAGCATGGTGTATATATATATATATATATATATATATATATATATATATATATATACATATATACACATAGAGGTGAGCGAAACAGGTAATCACACACAGCTGGAGGCAATGAGACATGATAGTCCAGGCAAAGGGTGATGGGAGTCGGAGTTCAATGCAAGAAGCAATAATCTGGTAGAAATGCCCTCTGGTGGCTGTCAAGGACAATTCAGCTGCTGGCTGTGACATACCCCCCACTTAAAGGGATAGTTCACCCAAAAATGAAAATTCTGTCATTAATTACTCATCCTCATGTCGTTCCAAACCTGCAAGACCTTCGTTCATCTTCGGAACAAGTTGAAAAACAGTTGAAGAAAAAGTTGAAAAAAGTTCAACTTTTCTGAAAAAAAACGCCTTACGTCAAGCGCCTTTTTGACAGCTGACCAATGACAAGTGAATGGCGAGTCATTTCCATAATAACAGAAACAACAAGAAAAAAATGAGAAGATAGCTGGTAGATAGATCATACTAGTTTTGGAGCATAAGGAGTTGTATGATATGAGCACAAACTCTATCTAGTCTAAAATATGCTGCAAACAGTGCATCATCCAAATGGAGCTCCTGGACTAAATTGATATAAGCACCATTCTGTTTCCTTCCCCGTATAATATCGCACACCCAAAAAAACGTCGCTGTGAACTGACATTATCCTCCCCGTTAACTTCAAAGGCCAACGCAAGAGCCAACTTTTTATTCTTTCTCAACATTTCTGCAGCACACAGCACTAGGCTACTGTTGTAGCTGTTGTTATAGCAACAAAAGACGCCCTCGGCTGCTATTTGTAACCAAAACGCTACCAGCTTTTTATTTTACTAAAAAAGCACTCGTCAACTTCTTGTCAAAAAAGATGCCAAGCGTGAACACGCCCTAACATTAAATCATTTGCAGCTTCCATCTTACCTCGCTCTCTTTCAACGTTAAACTGACGCTTCGCGCTCAGCAGCATCTGTGAACGGTAAACCCCGCCTACTTTGATTTGATTGGCCAGCTCAGTCACGTGACCGGCTCGAAGACCTGGAGGGCAAAACATCCATAGAACTGCAGCACAAGCCAGTTAATTTTCCATCTGTTTCCAAGCTGCAAATAATTAGATCACCTCTCAAAAAAATAAAAACAAAGATATGTGAACAAAATGCAAGTTTTGGCCGTTTGCAATATTATATGCACCCGCTGCAATATTTCAATCACTAAACAGCGCGACAAAACATTGTGAAAAACATTTAAAGTGCCTTAATGTATTTAAAACAGTAATATTAAAAGAACAAATTCAGTACACACCTTACTGATTATGCCTACTTTATACAGGCAAGGAGATGAGCCAGAAATATGAACATAATGCACTAAATGCTTCCGTGTTTACTTTATAATGGTTTTCTCCATTTAATGTGAAACTTTGCATGGTGCATTTATATTCTGGGTTCATCTGCTTGCCTGTACAATGTATGCATCATCATTAAGGAGTGTACTGAATTTCGCCTTTTAATATCAGCGTTTTACTATATTACTACTTAATGCAAACCATGTAAAAATAACTGGCGGTCAGTGGAGCAAAGCTTCGTTTTGCCCTCCAGGTGGGCGTTCCTATAAGGGTGTGACGTCATGTGAAAACTATCAATTGATGAGCGCTGTTAGCCCGCTGAGGCTGAAAATATTACATTTAAAGCTTTTTTGTCCTCCTAACAAGAGCTCTGTGTAATGGAAGGTAGCAGATCAGTGCAAGAATTTCAAATATTGGGGGGGACATTTGGCCATTTCGAATTATTGGGTGGAGGGACTTGTCCCCCTCAATGTCTATGGTGGTTACGGCCCTGGTGAGTTCTCTTTCTAAAATCCGTTCGGTATCTCACTATGGGAACGCCTCAGGCGTGACCGATTGTGGAAGCACCAATTACACCACGTTTATCAGACTGACAGACCAATCGCTGCAGTTGCCTCTCTCATATATTACCCACTGCAGCCTGCTGCATTCTCGCTTTCTTCCCTGTGAAAATTGTGGAAGCTGTACTCAACTGATGCATTATTGGATTTACTGTTCAACTGTTTACTGATAAAGCCGGCTGGTGATGTGGGCAAATGCGGTAAATCTTATATTGCTGCTAGCTGGGTATTTTTTTTCTCATGTCAAGTGGGAAAATGTCCATGTCAAGGCGAGTTTTTCCATTCCCGGGAATAAACAGTCTGTTTTCCCGATCGAAATATGATTCAGTTCGTATTGGATACAGGGAAAGAGGAGTTTATTTCAAATGAATTAACTCTGCATACCATTGCTCCGGGGGTAAACCTACACGTCACGGTGAGAGTTTACCTAACAAAGAGGCTGAAGAGAGTTATGGCCACTGATAGAATGGCAAAGAGCATGGGAGAAATTGCTTGTGCGGTCTATTTCAGCTAAGGATTCACATCCTCTTTGTATAGCATGTTTAGGTGTTAAAGGAAAACGCCACCGTTTTTCCATATTCCAATATGTTCGTACCTCTCCCGTCTCAGTGCGTGCACTTAATCGCTCTAGCGCGCGGCGCCACTATGCTAGCGTTTAGCTTAGCACCATTCATTCCTTAGGATCCAAACAGAGATGAATTTAGAAGCTACCAAGCACTTCCGTGTTTTCCCTATTTAAAGACGGTTACATGAGTAACGGATAAAAATGATAACTATAATGTATGGTGGAAGAGTACCTCGCAGCACTTCGACCTCGGCGCAGTAATATTGGTTCTATTGATGTAAGTTAGAGGGAGAGGGAGAGTTTTCAGGAGTGATGATATTACTGCGCCAAGGTCGATGTGCTGCGAGAAGAGAGAAGTACTCTTCCGCCATACATTATAGTTATCATTTTTTATCTGCTTAGAAAATCACCATTGTTTATTTTGTGTCACCATACTTACTCGTGTAAATACTCATGTAACCGTCTTTAAATAGGGAAAACATGGAAGTGTTTGGTAGCTTCTAAATTCATCTCTGTTTGGATCCTAAGGAATGAATGGTGCTAAGCTAAACGCTAGCATAGTGGCGCCGCGCGCTAGAGCGATTAAGTGCACGCACTGAGACGGGAGAGGTACGTATCAACTCGTCTAAATTAAGGGAAAAACATATTGGAATATAGAAAAATGGTGGCGTTTTCCTTTAAGCATGCCCAAGCTGCTATATCTAACCCAGAGGGCTGCTCTATTTGTTCTGGTTTTCCTGAAAAATCCTGTCAGAGGAGACTCAGGGTGGCAATAGCAGGAAACCAGGACCCATGCTTCTCCTGTCAGATTCAGCTCAGAGAGGAGACAGCTGAGCAGCTTCGGTGATGCCCTCGCGGGTGTGACAGGAGAGGATGATGATGAGGAGGAGGAATTATCGCCCAATCTTCTAGAGGATGATGAAGCGGAGGATGCCATCTTCCCTCCTAACGCAGCAGGCAGAGAGGGATTCAATGACTCTAGTTTCACATTTGACGAGCCTGGGGTTCAAAATGAATCAAGAGTAGAGCTGTTTATACTCCCCGCTCAGGAGATAAACTCTCCAAGCCTCCATTACTCCAACAACAGGGGTGTCCAATCCTGCTCCTGGTGGACCAATGTCCTACAGATTTGAACTCTATAATAATATTGTGAAATATTATTACAATTTAAAATAATTGCTTTCTATTTTAATATACAATAAAATATAATTTAATTCTGTGAATTTTCATCACCCACTACTCGAGCCATTTCTCCAGACTTCAGTGTCAAATGATTCTTCAGAAAACATTCTAATGATTTATTATCAATGTTGGAAACAGTTATGCTGCTTAATATTTTTTTTTGGAACCTGTGATACTTTTTTCAGGGTTCTTTGATTAATAAAAAGATCAAAAGAACAGCATTTATTCAAAACAGAAATCTTTTCTAACTATATAAGTCTTTACAATTAATTTTTATAAATTTAACACATCCTTGCTGAATAAAAGTACTTCTTTCAAAAAAAAAAGAAAAAGAAAGAAAGAAAAGAAAAAAATTACTGAGCCCAAACTTTTGACCAGTAGTGTATATTGTTACAAAAGACTAAAGGTGCGTCCCAAATCGTGTTCTTATGCACTATTCTATGACATTTTTTAGTATAAATAGTGTGAGTAGTGCGCAGTGAAAACTCCAAAAATAAAAAACTGCACTTTAAATACCCGGATGACGCACTTAAATAACCGGGAAAAAAACCCAAACTGTGAAATTTTGAACACTTCATGCACTCAACTGTTGCAGCTTTAATTACATCGTGAAGAGAGAGGGGCTATCAGACTCTGATTATTAATGACAAAATCTCTTTATATAATTCATACACTATATGGTTGTGTATAGTGCATAAGTACATAGTGTAAAAGTGCATAGTAGTTTTAGCCTCTTCTCGTTGACTAACGTTTAGCATTGACGGTTTTTAAAAAAAAAAAAATTTGTATTTTTTTTTTTTTTTTAGAGGGCAACTCTATATATTTATAGGTGTGTGTGTGCAAGGCCTGAGTCTCCTCCCTAACCTCTTTAAGTCAGCCATTATTGTACAATGTGACTGAATATAACCGGTTCCAAAATCAGAACTCAGCAGAAATATCTGGAACACTAATCCTTTTTTATTTTACTGAATTTCATTACCCAACACATCCTGCCCTGCTGGAAAAAAAAAAACAAAAAAAAACAATGGAAACCATCACATAATTTTGTAATGGTTTTACTGGTTACAATGGGACTTGTATTGGTTTTAATGGAAACTGAAATGGACCCTGTGGGTCTCTACTGGTAATGTGTCACCTTCTGTTGGTGGGTTGACCAAAAGAATCTAACCACTAAATCCTAATTGAATATGTCCCAAAACACAATACAGAAAACTTTTTTTTTTTTTTTTTTTAATGGTTAAAAGTTGATGGTTTGTAATGGAAACCATTAGAATTCTGTTAGAATTTAATTAGAAGTTCTATTGTTTTTTTTTTGTTTGTTTTTTTTTCAGCAAGGTGCTTTATATGGAAGAATATTCAGGACTTTTTTCAAAACCAATTGCAAATTGTATTTTCAATTGCATTTTCCACATGTGGGCACATAAATTGTGACATAATTCAAATGCAATTGCCATTTGCAACTGCAACTGTATTTCCCATGTCTTACGAGTTATGAGCCTGTCATATTTAAATAGCAATATTAATTACCACATTTGCTTTTTCACTCTCTCTGCATGCATGTAACCTGTCAAAACTCAAATGGAATCGTAATTCCTTTTGCATTTGAATTTCTGATGTCTACATGGAAAGTTGTCAATCAATGTGAGGGGCGGGACTAAACTAGGGGGCGTGTTTGTATTGGGAGGTGACGTCACTCACAGACGACCGTGCTGAATGTTTTGATCAATGGTGGTAATCGGTTCCGCTAAAGGCAGCTGCCTGTGTGAATGAACAGACATCCTTCTTGGCACAATACATAATTCTGTCTTTTTTACCCCAAATGCAGCAATTATCTCCTGTTAACAGCGGAAGCAACAACGGTACGCACAATAGGTCAATATTCACTATTACCCAAACGCTTTTCACCTGTCTCAACATCTCTCACTGTTTCTCTCACTCCAATTGACGCAAATGAGTAAACAGACTTCTACACTTATTACAGTACATTTTATTCCTTTCTTTTAATCTATAAAAGAGTGCGTCACACCTGCCTCAATATTTTTTACAGTTTGAAAAAACAAACAAAAAACAGTGCCAATCTATATTTATTTACCCATTTTCCACCTTATATATTTCATATATACTTTATATTATTTCATATTTTAACAGTTTTAATCCGTCATGGAGCACGCGTCCCGTGGGCAGTGGCACCAAAGCGTCGCGCAAGTCTCAAGATCTCTCACTGTGTACAACCACCCGACACTGCGATTGATGCACATGGTTTTTAATATTAATTCACCTTGGCTGTGGCATGTTCTGTGACTGCTGCGCTTAGATCGTTGATGTAAAGTGAAGACTCATCTAGGGCAGGCAGAGGAGGAGTAGCGGCATTTTCTGTTTTGTCACGTGCATCAATTGGAGTGTAAACAGACTGAGAGATCTTGAGGCAGGTGCTCTATTATAAGATAGGAATAAGATATAGGTGGCAAATAGGTAAATATGTTCAGATTTGCACTGTCTGTTTGTTTATGTGCCTCAATCGGAGTGCAAACAGAAAGATCTTGAGGCAGGTGATGCGCTATATTACTACGGAAGTTCTAAGCGGCAATGCGTATTTTTTTCCTTCTTGTTTTCTCGTGATCTTGACATAACAAAATTGTTTTCTCGTGATCACAACTTATTTTTCTCATGAACTCAACATAACAAAAGTTGTTCTCTAAGTTACACAACTGCACCAGCAGGTGACGCTATAGAACTGCTGATGGGGAGTTGTATACTGTATATCCTCTATATACTGTACGCGTTTGGGACAGAGGACCTTCTTTGTGATCGCTATAATTTATGCAGTTCATTACTGACATTTAATTAAACTTTTAAATGTTAAATGGCGGAGCGAAGCCTGCAATAGTTGTTTGGTTTGTGAATCGGAAACATAAAGCCG
The DNA here is from genome assembly GCA_039654775.1 of Spinibarbus caldwelli. Classification (NCBI taxonomy): domain Eukaryota; kingdom Metazoa; phylum Chordata; class Actinopteri; order Cypriniformes; family Cyprinidae; genus Spinibarbus; species Spinibarbus caldwelli. Next base: position 32,042,026 of record CM077243.1, on the reverse strand, counting down.
AGTTACTGAGGCAGGCAAAGAAGTTGAAGGGTATGGGAATGTACCTGAATGAACATCTTACAAAAAAGAATGCTGACATCACTAGACGTGCACGCTTTTTGAGGAAACAAAACAAGATACAAGCTACATGGACAAGAAATTGCAAAGTGATGATACGGCTAAATGGAACTCCTGAAGAAGCTAAAGTATACGCAATAAGAGAACTCAAAGAACTTGTTCAGTACGGATAAGTGATGACTGTGTTACGGAAAAATGGATGACCTAAAGAAGCTAAAGAACACACTGTAAGAGAACGCTATGAACTGGATTTCGTCAAATTGGCTAGAAACGGCCCTGCTGCTCTCAGTGAGGACTTAAAGAATCATAATTGGAGCGAGGTTTATGCCAGTAAAGATCCTAATAGTGCTTATGATGCTTTTTTGTCCATATTAATCGAAAAATACGAAAAACATTGTTTGTTTAAGAAGACTGTAAAGAAGCAAAAAAATGAGGATAAACCATGGATCACTAAGGGAATAGAGAAAGCATGTAAAAAGAAAAATGCATTATACAGGAAATTTATAGCAACTAGAACTATACAAGCGGAAAATAAATACAAGATATATAAAAATAAATTAATAAGTATTATCAGATTTAGTAAAGAGGACTATTATAAGTTATTGGACAAGCATAAGAATAATATACAAACAACATGGAAAGTACTTAATAGTATAATTAAAAAGAATACTGGGAAAGTAGATTACCCAAATTATTTTGTTAATGATGATAAATTAAGTATAAATAAAATGAACGACATTGTTAATGAATTTAATGAGTATTTATTAAATATTGGGAGCAATTTAGCAAAAGTGATCGTGGAGCAAAGAACTGGGGATAGGATAGATGAAATGAATATTTCCAGTAATGATTATTCAATGTTTATAAGGGGAGTTGACAAAAAGGAAATACTCGACATTGTTAATAACTGTAAGAATAAATATTCCACTGATTGTAATGATATTGACATGTCGTCAATAAAAAGTATTATAGAACATAGTAAAACCATTTACACACATTTCTAATCAGTCCTTTTTAACAGGAATTTTCCCTAGTAATATGAAAACAGCTAAAGTTATTCCTATTTTTAAAAATGGAGATTGTCACTGTTTTTTCAACTACAGACCAATTTCTCTTCTTTCCCAGTTCTCGAAAATTTTAGAGAAAATATTTGTATACAGGCTTGATCATTTTATAGATAAACACAAATTATTGAGTGGTCATCAGTATGGTTTTAGAACAAACAGGTCAACCTCAATGGCTGTGATGGAAATGGTAGAAGATTTCTTCTTCAATGGATAGTAATGAATATACTGTGGGGGTGTTCCTAGATTTAAAAAAAAAAAAAAGCTTTTGACACTATTGATTATGGATTATTAATGAGGAAACTGGAGAGATATGGTTTAAGAGGGAAAGCTTTTGCTTGGATAAAAAGTTACCTCGATGACAGACATCAATTTGTACAAATTAATAATGTTAAATCAGATTTAATGAAAGTTACTTGTGGTGTTCCGCAAGGTTCGGTGCTAGGCCCTAAGTTGTTTGTATTGTTCATAAATGATATTTGTAAAGTGTCTAAAGTATTAAAAATGGTTTTGTTTGCTGATGATGCTAATTTATATTGTTCTGGGAAAAGTTTGGAACAGCTTCTGAATACAGTGGAAATAGAATTGAGGGTTTTCAAAAAATGGTTTGATGATAACAGACTTTCACTGAATTTAAGTAAAACAAAGTTTATAATATTCAGTAATCGCCAAATAACAGTAAAGTGAAACTAATGATTAATAATAAGGAAATAGAAAGAGTGTACGAAAATAAATTTTTGGGTGTTATAATTGATCATAAATTATGTTGGAAATCACACATTAATCATGTAAAAACAAAGATGTCTAAATCGATTGCAATATTAAATAGAATAAAACATATTTTGAATGAAAAAACTTTATATATATTGTATTGTGTGCTCATAGTTCCATACATTACTTATTGTGTGGAGGTGTGGGGTCACACATATAAAACCAACTTAAATTCAATATATAGGTTACAAAAGAAAGCCATTAGGATTGTTAAAAGGGTTGATTATTAAGAACCAACAAATAAATTGTTTATTAATTTACATGCATTAAAATTTGTAGATTTAGTTGATTTATATACTTTACAGTTAATGTACAAAGTTTATAATAATTTACTTCCAAATTGTATTCAGAGGCTGTTCAAAATAAGAGAAAGTCAGTATAATTTAAGAGGATTGTATATGTTTAAAAAAAGTAAGGGCAAGAACTAATGCAAAAAGTAGGTGCTTATCTGTTAAAGGGGTACATTTATGGAATACATGTGATAAGGAACTAAAATTATGTAATTCACTTTGCCAATTTAAGAAAATGTATAAAAATAAGGTGATAAATAATTATATGACTTAGTATAAATAAATTGTGGTTGTATTGTTTAAAAAAAATAAAATAAAAATTTAAGTAATAGCTGGAGTGTGTATTTTTATGTTTGTTTTGAATTACGTTTGTACATTTTGGGAAATGTTTTTATGTTGTTTATTTTGTGTTATTTAACTTAGTGAAAAGTGTCGCCCATTCAGTTAATTATGTATAAAGGGTAGGCATAATAAGCAAAGCTTCTGCCTACACCTTTTTCGGTAACAATGTATTTTTATTTATTTTGTGAAAATTTGTTTGTGAGAACCAGAATAAAATTATTGATTGATATTGATTGAAATGCTTGAATAAATATGATCATTTTGCTTGAAATTGTATGTTTTTGTTACGTTATTACTGCTGCACGACTCATCAGTTTCTCATTTACAACGATGTATTTGTGCATCTTTGTTAATAAATGTATATTAATAAGAAATGTGATTTGCATATGCGTATAATTTGGTTCAGTGATGTTATACAGTGTTTTAGCCTAATCTTTTGTATCTTCTACATTGTAGTTAACCATAAGTGTATATATATAATGAGGGATCAGAAGCGTGTGGATCCATTTGCAGATAAACTTTAATAATCTTGATCAGGGTCAAACAGGCAATGGTCAAACGACAGTGGCAGGTATATCAGAGACAGAAACAATACCGGGCAGGAGTCAGGGCAGGCAGCAAAACAATCAGGGTTCCAGAGGGCAAGATCACAAGGGCAGGTGGCAGAGAATCAATGGTAGTCAAACAGTCCAAGGTCAATCACAGAAAACTCACAGGAATACAGGGGAAACGCTTAGAAATGTCAGCCGGGGCAAAACAAGACTTCGCAGTGAGTGTGAATGAAAACGCTGCTTGAGTAGAGCAGTAAATGGGAGACACCTGTGCCGGTGATTAGTCTCAGTACGGGGTGTATGGGAAATGGAGTCCGAGAAGGTCAATACTCAGGTGAGGGTGCCCTCCGGTGGCCAGCGGAGAGAGCCACAGAGGTCTGATTCATGACAAAACACACACATATATATATATATATATATATATATATATATATATATACACATACACATATATGTATATTTTTTTTCGTTTGCAACAGAACGGCTTCACATTTAAATGATGTTGTCTTTATTCAGATGAGAATATGGCTATTAAATATAGCCTACTATTTGTGTAATATTGATGATTAAGTTAGAGTTTTTTATTATTATTTTTAGACAGAATTCTGTGTAAAAAAAAATAATAATAAAAAAACATGAAAAGAGGACAACAGCAGCAATTCATTCAAGGTTTCTTCAAGAAGAAACCATGTCAAAGACAGGTAGATGCAGTACAGTGCAGTGCAGGTCAGAGCCAATCCACCCGGCACGGCCAAGATGGCCAGCAAATGAGCAGCCCTGAACCTGGCAGCACAGGTCAGAGCCAGCCAGTGAGGACTACACCAGCAGCCATCTATCTGTAGCAACAGGTGAAAGTCAGAACATGAACATTTTTTACAAAAAGTTCACTAGATCACACACACACACACACACACACACACACACACACACACACACACACACACACACACACACCATCTGTTTGGACAATAAAAGAAGTTGAGAACAAGTCTGTTCAGTTGTATTTATTTGAGATGAGTTGTCCAGGCACTTGTGCAGTGCATTTTTTATGTCATCCCACTTGTGTTGGGACACATGACTTTCCCCATGGGCCCCCCCCGGCTGGTTCTTGGGCCCCCCTGTGCCACCCCATTAAAAAAAAAAAAAAAAAAAAAAAAAATCCTAAAATCGCCCCTGAAAATGAGTACTGCTTACTACAGTCTTTACAAAAATGTACATTTAAAACCAAATTCATTTGAAATTGTAAATAAAAATCATTGTAACACATTATTAGTAGCAGTGTTTTCCCATACTCTTGTGGTTTTTGCTTTGGTCGGGTAGGGAAGATCTCGCTGCATTGTTTTCTGTGGTGTTCACCATGTTACTGCCTAAGTGTTAATGATTTCTTACAGACATGATGTTTTTTTTTTGTTGTTTTTTTTCTTCAGGTGGCGCTGTGAGGCTCAAGCAACTCCTGAGTCACATTCAAATCTTTCATTTTTGCAAGTCCAAATGGTAGTTTAAAACTTAAAACGTTTTAAAACTAGCAATTCAAAGTGTTTCCCCTGACAAACAAATGGAAATCGGCGTTGCAAACCTCTATTTAATTATTAAATAAAAGACTTTCGCCAGTAATCAAATGACTTACTGGTTTATTCTGACCAGCTCTGAGGAAAGTAACAGGTGCCAGGTAATTCTGTACGCGTGCTGCTTCAACAGCAGCCTGAAAAATCATTTGATGTCACCGACAATTTTTAATAGAAAATAGAATTTAATGTAGAAATTAAAATCGGAAAATTGTGTAAATCCATCATATTTGAGACAAGTGGAAGGGCTAAGCCCCGCCCATTCTCTGACTGTGATGTTGACTGTCCTTCTACCCGCTGATTGTTTTTCTATGGATTCTACCTGTTTGTGCAGTTAACACAAATCTGGATAAAAACAAAACAATAATAATAATACAGCATTATTTCGTTCATTTCTTTCCGTTATGAGATCGTGGCTCACAGCAGCGCAATCGTCGGGACTGTATCGGTGAGCAGTTGGTTAGTGAATGCTGCGCGGTTCAGTGAAGATGGGTCTGAGGCGGACTGTTTTCTTCAGCTTGATGCTGATGCTGATGCTGATGCTGATGCTGGTTCAGGGCAGCAGAAGGAGACACGCGCGCTGCCCCGCATCATGTACGTGCAGCAAAGATAACGCTTTGTGTGCCAATACCGGATCAATACCGAGGAGCTTTCCACCCGATGTCATCTCTCTGTAAGCCCAGCACTCACGACAATAACACTGACCAGCATGAGCAATGGTGATAATTATCGTTCCGTTTCCTTTGTGTTCAGAGGCTGCTTTATTTATTCATTTATTTACAGATCATTCGTCAAGTCCGGCTTTAATGAAATCCCTAAAGAGAGTTTCATTCACACGCCAGCCCTCCATCTTCTGTAAGACTTATCATCATCATCACACACACACACACACACACACACACAAAGAGAGAGGGAGAGAGGATGTTTTATATGGATGTCAACCCATGCTCTGTCTGATCAATACAGTTTGTATCTATAATGCATTATAATGGTGTTCATAATACCTTATCATACACATTACAAACTGATTTGTCATAAATGTAGCCAGACTTGCTTACACCTTTAATGAGTAAAATGCATTCTAAAAATAGCCAACATGTATTATAACAGTATTATATGCATTATATATATATATATATATATATATATATATATAATACAATCACCAGACAATAGGCAAGCTTCTAACTGTGCATGTTTAAAATATTTTGTTAAAATGTAGTGAAGTGTGCATTACATATGAATATCTTTATAGAGCATCAGATATACTGCCTTTACAGTAAGTGTTACAAAACTCATATTAACACTTAAATTTCATTTAGAAATATAATCCCTTGTAAATTACCATAAAAAGTGAAAGTGCAGTTGTTACAACCTAACTTTCAACCTGTTTTTTTTTTTTTTTACTGTGTAATTCAGTGTAGTCAAATTGATTATGTTTTTTATTCCAATAAAACCAATTAAATATTCAGACACATTTTTGTCACATTCAAGCATTTTCCACCATTCTATTGTAGTCTAAAATCAAAATAAATATCAAGTCTCCAATTTTTTTTTTTTTCTCAAGACAGTGTATAACCAAATTTAAACTGTTTTCTATATACTATGATATTAGCTACATACTATGTATTTTGATATTTTGACAAAAGCTGTGGTTATCATGGCATATTTCGTAAGAGTAATTAGTTCAATGTGGTCATTAAGTATCCACATTGATATAGAGCCGCATTTGTTCATGGAGCAGTCACTTTATAGTGAATACAAGGAGAGTGAGGCAATTTTAATAATTAGCATTGTTTTAAAATACATTGCTCACATAATGTTATTTAAATAGCTAAAGATGTTCACTAAGCTAAACATATAAAAAATCTAAAAAAAAAAAAAAAAAACCTTACTCAAGCACATGAAATGTTACTGTCACCATTATTGATAAAATATAACAGCTAGTTCTTGGAAAATATAATATAGAATATATAATAAAATATATTCTATAAAATATATAATAGGATAAATGTTATATTATATATCTTCCTTACCTGAAAATGTATACTCCTCCATTAAAATGACATTGCTGTCCCAGTTTGCCAAGAATACTGTACTTTATCCCAAGTTTGCCAATAAACACTGCAGCAAATTTTTAAATGATAGTGATTTTTGAAAAATCAGATTCACTGTTATATGCTATACCAAAATATTGCACAGTAATCTACTCAAAATCACAATTTGCTATTGCATAACCTTAATATTATTTGACTCTGCATAATGCTAATTTTTAGTACTGCAATCACAAACACATAAAGACAAATACCCATCAATGTCCTACTATAAGAGTTCTCTCACTTATCTGTATTCACCCTGTATCATATCTCCTAGACTTTTCACAGCAAACAACTTTGAGTCTATAAATGAAGATGCGTTTCTTGGTCTTCCTCATCTGGAGTATCTGTAAGTGTCTCACGGAACATGAGTAATTAACGCTGCATGAGGAAACAGTTGATCTGATGATTCAATTATTTTCTTATTTATAATGACATTTAAAAGAAAGTTTTTTACATTGTGTATCAAGTTGACTTTGCTGTTTGTTTTTCTTCCAGGTTCATTGAAAATAACCAAATCAAGTCCATATCACCGTTCGCCTTCAGAGGACTCAAGTCCTTAATACATTTGTGAGTATTTTTGCATAATAGAGTTGGCATGTTGTTGATCAGTTCCCTGTTCATCCGCATTATCTGTTGTTTGCAAGTGAAACATTGCTGTCATAATAGGAACAATTTCTTAGTGGATTATTCATGTTATTTCACTAATAAAAGAAGCAGTCAGCAATCCAGGTTGCATTCTTCATGAGACCTTTGCACAACATAAAAATGGGTAATTTCTCTTTACTGATTAACACATTTGGTTCTTTACGAATGTTATTGCAGAAGTCTGGCATACAATAATTTGGAGACACTACCAAAAGATCTTTTCAAAGGGATGGAAGCTTTGACTAAAGTGTATGTATACTTTAGCAATACGACATCATTTAAATAATTGTCAGTGATATAAGAGCTTGATGACATTGTCTAGACAGAAACTCTTTACGTTTGTCCAGGGATCTGAGAGGAAATGTTTTCAGCTGTGACTGTAAGTTAAAGTGGTTAGTCGACTGGATGTTTCATACAAATGCAACTGTGGATCAGATCTTCTGCAATGGCCCTGAAGCTTACCAGGGCAAGAAGATCAATGACCTTGTGGCACAGTCATTTGATTGCATAACAACAGGTTGGTAATAATACAGACCGCTCTGTGTTTTCTTGACTTCAAATGAAAAAAAAAAAGGCTTAACATTTGTCTGTTCTACAGATTTTTCCTTGTTGAAGTCTCTTGACTTTCAGTCCATTTCCGTCGAGGCTTTTGAGTTTGGTGGGGACCAGTTTGTCGTATTCGCCCAGCCTTTCATTGGCAGGTGTAGTTTCATGGAATGGGATCACGTGCAAATGGAGTTCAGGAACTTTGATAATATCACAAGTAAGCAAACAGCAGTGGAAATGTTGTGTACATGTCTAAATGTACGTATAATAATGCTGTTTCCAGACAGTTTCAGTTGTTTCGGTTTCATTTACAACATAAACTGTAGTTCAGCAAAATTATTTTATTAGGGCTGCCCTTGACTAAAGATTTTTCTGGTCGACTAATTGTCATTCATTTGAAGCGATTAGTCGACTAATCACACATTTATATTAATAAACCATATAATTCAAAATAATGAGCCTTTAATTGCCTATAGCTTAACAGCGTTCAAGCACAGGCATAAAGTTTGCCACAGCGCACCGCGGAAGTAATGATTATGAATGCTTCAGGGAAAAAAACTGCAAGACTGCCTTATCATTATAATAATTTATTGATAAACTAATGCAGGGCTATTCAATTTGCGGCCCGCAGGCCCAATCCGGCCCGCCAATCATCTTCATCCGGCCCGAGGGAGAAGTTCAAGCAGGTCGCACATATGGATTGAATTGTTATTGCACTAACTAGTTTGTCCACAAGGTGGCAACACTGGCCTGGGCCAGCTGAAAAAAAAAGAAAGAGACGCAAGAACAACAACAATCTACCGGAGACCGCAACATCAATAGACGGCAGCGTTGACAAACGCTTGTATGAGGGAGTTATGAGATATTCACAACTCTAGTTTAACCGAGTATAAAGACAGTGTTGTCGGTCATAACTTCTAGTGAGAAATTGCGCAAACACTGGACGAAAAGTATTATCAAATGAAGTTGAAAGGCTGCGCGTTCGGCTGTATGCATAAAACTGAGCCTTCCACGGACAAAAACACACACAATTATGACAAATGCGCGGTTTTGGCGAGTTACCTCATAAACGTATTCTTAAATGAGTTAAATGAGTTATATCTTAAATGAGTTATAAAGTCTTAAATGACTGTAAAGAGTTGGGAGAATCGAATATGTGTCAGTTCTGTGTCATGTGCATCAGGCTTTAAAGAGACAGTGGTGATTTTAAAGTGAAATCTGCTGAAGTCTGTCTTTGATGGAAATCAAAGAATAAAAGAAAAACAGAAATCGTCACTGACTGCTCTAGTCGCTGATTAACTTTTGTAGCTTGAATAAGAATAATCTGTTTAGTTTATTCATATACAATTTATAGTTTATGTGAAGATTGTTTTAAAATCACTTAAATTAAAAGTTGTTATATATTTCAGAGCCTATTAAATGTTAAAAATAATGGCTTTTAATTATACTGTGGTGTTGAACGGCTATAATTAATAGGTAAAATGCATTTAATAGAGACACTAGTAGCAGTATTGGAATCAATACTTCATTAATAATAGGCTACTTGGTAAAAAGATGCCATTAAACACATATTTAAAATATACTATCTTTATGTTGTTTCTACATTCATTTGGAGGTTCAATGTGAAATTATGACCATATCAATATATGTAAATATGCGATTAATTATAGAATTCTATAATCATAGAATTATATGATTACAGAAACATTAGATTTTTTTTAATTGATTGATAGACAGCACTAATGTTAACCTTTTATAGATGTTGGTGTTGGTAATATTAGTTTATTTTACTGCTAAACATGCATTTCAATTTTAATTTCTAATTTTATAGGCCCCCCCAGAAAGCGATCGGGACGGCCCCCACCCCCTTGGCCCCCTTCAAATTTTCAGTTCGATAATCCGGTGTGGTGGCAAATCGAGTCCCCCCTCGAAATCCGGTCCCATTAGGACCCCAAGCAACCCCATTGGCTCAAATTACTTTTAATAGGTACTTTCTTTAGTGCCTGATTACAATTCCTACAAATTCATGTTATGATAAATGCTGTTTAAACTACGTTACAATGATAATTAATGTCTGTATCCGTTAGCTTATGTACTAGCATAGCATACATATACCTGATTAGCTGCATAGCGTATTTATACAGGAATTTGCGCTTATCTTACATGTATTCACAACTATTTTTTTTTAAATTATGTGTTAAATGAAGTGTTAAATGTCAAATGTTTCATTTTATAAATAAAACTAATGAATGATTTTCAATTTTTTCACTTAATAGGATATTATTACTTTTATTTATTAATTAGCAGTTAATCAAGTGTTAGAAATTACATTTAATTTGTTTCATTATGCACTATTTTGTTCTATTATGCACTATATAGTAAGCCATACGTTTTTATATTAATATCTTTATGTATTTATTTAGACAATGGGATCACTCAGGGTCCTACGCGGAACCGATTTCGAGGGGGGACTCGATTTCTCATGACACCGGCCCTCAAATGAATCTAATTGAATAGCGCTGAACTAGTGTGTTCTGTGTTTTCGGCTGCAGTGATGAAGTCGACGACACTGACTCGTCATCAGTGGGCGTGCACGTTTCATACAGATTACATAATCTGAAAATATATGTTTTCCATTTGAATTGGTTCATTTAAAAGTAGACATTTCACTTTCTGTAGATATATTTTTCATGTCTGTTAGGCAAACACGGTGTCGGTACTTTTTTTTTTTTTTTTTTAAGTTCACAGATACCTAGGGCCAGATTTACTAACAGCTTGGGCCAGCGCAAACCGTCTTTTGGCGTTAAAATAGTACTATCAGGATTTACTAAAGACATGCAGTTAAGAATTAGTGCTGAAAAGCCATTACTTAACACCAAAAAAAGCGTGTCTAAAACAGGCGGTAATTTGCGCTGCTCTTGGTAGATTGTGCTGGTCATTCTGGAAATGATCTGGCTGTGTTTTTTAATGTGCACATTGTCAGTAAATCACACGCAGAATTTTTCCCTCCCATCAGTGCTTTTATGGAATAAAATGCTAACGCTAATTTGCCCTGTTTAGTAAATCTGGGCCCGGTTGCATGAAAGTCCTTAAGTAATTTGACTTAGGGGTATTCCTGAGGGGAAAAAATTCCCTGAAGTAAGGGATTTCTTTAAGAGTGTTGCAACAAACGTCTTAACTGTCACCCTTACCTAAGTGTTTATACTAAGCGTTTCACAGTAGTTCCTGGCAACATACGGTAATGGGTGCCACGGTTGCTGTAGTTACTACATCTCACAATAAACATAGATATGTATATCTATGACAATAAACAGAACATAACAAAATACAAACTTAACAAAATAAAACACGAACAAATAAACGAGTGCTGCCCGTTTCTGCGCTGCTTTGTGTACAATCGTTACTGAGGAAACCGCTTTGTTTCTAAAGTGAAAGTGCCTCCTGCTGACCAATCACTTGACCCATGTTTTGACGCTGCAAACAAGCTGTTGTAAATGTAAACAGGTGGATCGACAAGAAGATAATGCATTATAAAAATCTAAACAAATAAGACATACATTACATTTATATTGTTATTTAATTAATGTAATAATTAATAATAATTGTTTAAATTAATATTAATTAATAATTGATGCAACGCATCCATTTTCTTAAATATATATATATATATATATATAGAACTTTTTGTTTTGTGAAAACCTGTAAGTCATGCTTTTTACAGTCATTTTTCAGTTTAATATTTTACCATAGTCATTGCCCTACTACGCTCATATGATATTTTATTTGTGCAGGTCTTAAAAATGTCTTAAGTATTACATTTGAGCTTATAAATCTTAAAAATACTGAGTTTAAGGTGACTTAAGGGAGCTGTTTTGATCCCTTAAATTTATCAAGGTGAAATAGTTACTAAGGACTTTGTAGCAACACTTAAGGGAACACTTAAGCAATTAAGGGAAACACTCAAGTGACAGCCTTGACTTCCCTTAAGTAAACCCTTAGGTTTTTGTCTTGCAACCCATGTTTCACTAAGGGTACCCTTAACCTTATAATTGAGGGTTTTCTTATCTTAAGGGTTTTCATGCAACCGGGCCCTGGCCCCTAGATGGCAGAAAGCACAACCTGTTTGCTTTCATTTTACAAAAGCACAATGTTTTGTTATTGTGAGTGCACACAAATGAAAGTAGACCTTTTACAGATTCGAAAGATGTATTACTCTTATCTGAATGAGCAAAAATGACGGAGTACTTTGTTAAATGCAAATGATCGCACCGACTCTCATGCAGTGAGCGCGCTACTGTTCAGCTTCCACACGTCACAAACACTTCAATAGCGCACATTTTTCTAGGTTAATGTTAGAGTGAGTGTCCATGTAATAATGATGCTGCTACTTACATGTTTCAGATGATAAGCCACATTTGAGGTCGATGAACAAAACAAACATTTGCATGTCCTGACCGATGTACTGTAATTACCACACAGACCACCTGTTAATGATCTGTCCTTCACGGACTATGTGACTTCACCACTTTCTGTGATTTTTTTTTCCCCCTGCAACTAAGCGACTAATACAATTTTGATCGACTAAGCCTCTTCTCGTTGACTTTGAGGGGGTGGTCCTAATTTTTTTTATGGCATAATAAAAATGCATGACATAATAAACTGACACTCCATAGTTTTGGTGGTTTTCAAGCCTTTGTTTCATACAGCTTTAAAAAATTTCTTCAAATCTTTCCTCCGTAGGCACTTCCACTGTCATCTGCAAACCTCTAGTCATTGACAGTCAACTCTTCATTATAGTAGCCCAATTGTTCGGCGGCTCGCACATCTTCAAGCGAGATGTCTCCGCAAACAAATTCATCAAAATCCAAGACATTGACATTCTGAAAGTCCGAAAGCCAAATGATGTGGAAATCTTCCACATTGATGAAGAGTCTTTCTTCATCATTGCCGACAGCTCCAAAGCCGGCTCGACAACTATTTATAAGTGGAACGGCAATGGCTTCTACTCCCATCAGTCTTTGCACCCCTGGCACCGCGACACAGATGTGGAGTTTCTAGAAATTTCTGGGAAGCCTCATCTGATCTTGTCCAGCAGCTCTCAAAGGCCGGTCATTTACCAGTGGAGCAAGAGCACCAAGCAGTTTGAACAGCGCACAGATATCCCAGAGATGGAGGACGTGTATGCGGTCAAACACTTCACTGTGAAGAGCGAGCTGTACATATGCCTGACCCGCTTCATTGGCGACTCCAAGGTGATGATATGGGACGGGAGCATGTTCAGCGAGATCCAGACCGTGGCCTCTCGTGGCTCCATGGTCTTCCAGCCATTCTCCATAGGCAACTGGCAGTACGCCATCCTGGGCAGCGACTACGCCTTTACTCGCGTCTATCGCTGGGATGCAAAGAAAAGACAGTTCATTCACTTCCAGGAACTGAACATTCAAGCACCCAGGGCTTTCTCTCTGGTGTTTATTGACAACAGGGAGTTCCTTCTTGGCTCTAGTTTTAAGGGGCAAACACGTATATATGAACACCTGGTCCTTGACTTAAGTAGCTGATATGCTTCATTGGGACAGCTGAGGACACTGATAAATGAGTGTCTCGATGAATCTCATGAAGAACCAGTCCAGGTCATGTTTAATTCTAAAATCCAAAGACAGAAAGACTTTTTTTTTTTTTTTTTTTTTTAAAGTAAATGAAGCCTGTTTTAGGACTCAAGTCTCTAAACTGTAAACTATAGTAGTCAGCATTTGAAGTGGATCAAAACTTTTCATCAAAGTTGTCCTAAAACTAAAACAATAGCCATTCTTGTCCAAGGACAACTTTGAATTTTTTTGATCCACTTCAGATGTTGACTACTGTTGTTTTTATTTATTTTTTTTGTACTGTAATACAGTAATTATTGCTTAGTCTTCAGGTGAAATATTGTCACCATGCCTAAAACGCAGTCCTAAATAGGCTTCATTTTCTTTATGCAAAGCACCATTTTTTTCCTTTTTCTCCTTTTGATTTTGGAGTGAAATATGACTGGGAAGTTTTCGTCAGATTCACCCGCCTCTTCTCAGCATGAGACTCTTTGCAGATGACTTGCATGATGGTGCCGCCATTGAAATTATCCAAGGTTTTTCTTTTACATGATCTTCGCATTGCACTCATTTCTGTTGTGTTTTTACTTTGTGACTGCTGTACTTTCATTGAAATACTTGCTATTCTGTTTACTGCTTTCTCAACTTGTAAACAATGTATTTTTATGTGGCAGTTGGGTGACATATTTGATATGCAGATTTGAAATTTGAAATACACATTGACAGTTTGACTCTGAATAGTGTGTAGTGTTACTGTTGTTTTTTAGCATTTGGCTGTTTGTTTGAACCCTATTAACTACTAACAGTACAACCAATGTCAGTACTTTTTTCAACAAGATGAAAATATTTGTAAAGAGATGAAGAGATTCTATATCACGACATGATGAAACTGTGATGTTCTACTGGAAACGTTTATGCATGCAGTTTCATGCCTACATTTTGGAGACACTGATACTAATTTTAAATAAAGACTTTCCAGAATGTTAAATATTTTATTTTGTCAAATTGCAGGAGGTAATTTTTCAGGGATTCAGGAGGAAATTAGTTTTTCTTTCTGCTTGGAAAAAATGCTAAGAGATTATGTAGGCTCTTGTTCTGTAAAAAGTCCATGACCATCCAGTAATGTGTGCAACTGTAATTAGACTCATTTGGCATTTGTTTGCAGTTCCATTAGGTCACTGGTGTCTAAACCTGCTCCTGGAGGGCCACTCTTCTGCAGAGTTTAGCTCCAGACCCTATACTGGGTTTTAGATTAACAGGAAGTGATTATAACATTATATGGAAAGGGAAAAAAAAAAATGAGATGATAATAGATGTATTTCCCTTTATTTTTAACTGTATTTGTTCAGCGTACAAATGACCATGAGCAACAGTTAAAAATCAGTTTTTTTTTTTTTTTTTATTGAAGTTCCATAACAGGATATTAATGTTGTATTTTTTCATCCTTGTTAAAGGCTCTGAGGTGTTGATATGGATATCTGTGTTTCAGCTAGTGAGTAATGTCAGGCTGAAGCATATTTATTTGAGAGCAGATGAATTATGAGGAAATGCAAAGCCAGAATCAGGTTATTTTCATGTCATCAGTGCAAAATATTAGCAATGTAACTAAACCAACATACGATACCTGTACTGGGGGCTAGCAAACTTTTAACATGCCCAAGGTCACTACTTTAAATTTGTATGTTTACTGACAAAATACACATCAATGGAAATATCTAAAACTTGCGCTTCAGCATATGACCACTGTTTTACTGTTTATCTATTAGTGACCAAAATTTGCATGTTAAGGTTATAAAAGACTTCAAAAACTGTGCCCCTTCAAAAAAACAAAAAGAAAAAAAATGTAGCTGTAACTCAATATTCCTGTGCCAAAACACTACTGTCTACTGACAACAGTTAAACAACATTCAGCAAGTGAAAGCAAAATAAAGCTGTTATACAGTAGAGTCGTTCAGTCATGTACACCTTCACATCAATGAATTGTAAGTGCAACCGTGTGCGGGAACATTTAATAAAGTCATGGCACTAAGTAAACGATGTTTCTTAAATTAGCAGGGCTCCAGACTTTAAAATGACTATGAAGAATTAGAATTTATTTAAGGAGTAAACTGCAGAATCAGACTTAGTTTACCAGTCACGCTCTTAAGATCATTATTACTAATGTATGCATAACCGCTTATACACTTCATTTAAGAGCTACCCTACAAACTTGCAATTAAATGTCTCTGTTTGTTATTTCACTCTGAACAGACCAAACACACCATCCTTACTGACATGCTTCTGATATAAAAGTCAGGCGGTCAGGCAAGATTTGAAATTTGTAGCATTTCTGATTAAAAAAGTATAACGGACTCCCAATTTGATATAGTATATTTGGCATATATGATATGAAACGGCTGCACAACATAACAGTGGACATTTTTAGTAATGGTCATAGTTTAGTAATGGAAAGAGTGTCATTTATATTGAAGCATGGCACCAGTCGCATTACTCCCATCACATCAATTTATAACGCTGTAGCTGTCTAACTGTTTGAGATGTTTGTTCTCAAACCTATTGTGTCCCCAGTTTTTTAACTAACTCTGAAAGCAAGCAGAAGTTGTACTTGCAAATGTGAATAAACTCACAATTAGATGATGCTTTTGGTAAACGTGCTGCACTACCTGAACAGTAGATGTTCATTCAAAACCATCCATTCCATTCTGTTGATGAATATTTTACAGTGGTTGATCAAGAAGATTCATCAAACTAAATATCCTCTCTACACCATCTCCACTGCTCATGACCCCTCTGCGACTCAGTCTCAGACAATGATGAAATATGACAAAACCAATAAAGTGTTTAGATTTTAAACTATTGTCATAAATAGTTCTTTTTTGTCACATTAGCAACAATTTTAGTGGCAGTCTGGAGCCCTGAATAAGAGTCAGGTTATTTTATTATGACTGCAAGAAAAAGACACATTAGAACAGTCGGCAGTTCAGAAGATCTCACTGTTGCTGCATGTAACTTCAATGCAAGCAATCTGGGTGTGTATAAATGTGTGAAGCAGCAGTAGCGTTAGAAGGGGTAGGGTCCCACGATGATAGTGAGCCGTAGTAAAGAGCTTGAGCGATAGTTCATCACTGTGTGTCGAGTGATCATCTCCATATCAACGATCAGCTCCTGCGGGCCCTCCAAGGACTTGATCAAGACCAGCATCGCACCAACTCTGCTGAACCGCTAATGCAATTAACGACAAATACACAGAAATCAGATATTCTGCTGAACATAACATAACCCAAGGTATTTATTCAGTACAGTGGCTAAATTAACGAAAAATAAAGCATCAACAGGTGCTAACATTTCCCAAGAGCACAGCAGTAATGACTTTACAAACTATTTTACTTCCAAGATCGATACTATTAGAGATAAAATTGTAACCATGCAGCCGTCAGCTACAGTATCGCATCAGATAGTGCGCTATAGATCCCCTGAGGAACAGTTCCACTCATTCTCTGCTATAGGAGAGGAAGAATTGTTAAATGTTAAATAATCTAAACCAACAACATGTATGTTAGACCCTATTCCATCTAAACTACTAAAAAAGCTGCTTCCAGAAGTCATAGATCCTCTTTTGGCTATTATTAATTCATCATTGTCATTAGGATATGTCCCCAAAACCTTCAAATTGGCTGTTATTAAGCCTCTCATTAAAAAACCACAACTTGACCCCAAAGATCTAGTTAATTACAGACCGATCTAAAATCTCCCTTTTCTGTCAAAGATACTAGAAAAGGTAGTATCCTCACAATTATATGCCTTCTTAGAAAAACATGGTATCTGTGAGGAATTCCAGTCAGGATTTAGACCGTATCATAGTACTAAGACTGCTCTCATTAGAGTTACAAATGACCTGCTTCTATCATCTGATCATGGTTGTATCTCTTTATTAGTTCTAATGGATCTTAGCGCTGCGTTCGACACTATCGACCACAACATTCTTTTGAATAGACTAGAAAACTTTGTTGGCATTAGTGGAAGTGCCCTAGCATGGTTCAAATCGTACTTATCTGACTGCCATCAGTCCGTAGCAGTGTATGAAGAGGTATCATATAGATCACAAGTGCAGTATGGAGTACCTCAAGGCTCAGTACTAGGCCCCTTACTTTTCACGCTTTACATGTTACCCTTGGGAGATATTATCAGGAGACATGGTGTTAGCTTTCACTGTTATGCTGATGATACTCAGCTCTATTTTTCTTCACGGCCCGGTGAAACACACCAAATTGAGAAACTAACGGAATGCATAGTCAAAATAAAAAACTGGATGACGAGTAATTTCTTACTGCTAAATTCTGAAAAAACAGAGGTGTTAATTATCGGACCTAAAAACCCCACATGTAATAACCTAGAACACTATCTAACACTTGACGGCTGCTCTGTCAATTCTTCATCATCAGTTAGGAACCTAGGTGTGCTGTTTGATAGCAATCTTTCATTTGAAAGCCACATTTCTAGCATTTGTAAAACTGCATTTTTCAATCTCAAAAATATATCTAAATTGCGACCTATGCTCTCAATGTCAAATGCAGAAATGCTAATTCATGCGTTTATGACCTCAAGGTTAGACTATTGTAATCCTTTATTGGGTGGTTCTGCACGCTTGATCAACAAACTACAGTTGGTCCAAAATGCAGCAGCTAGAGTCCTTACTAGAACCAGGAAGTATGACCATATTAGCCCGGTTCTGTCAACACTGCACTGGCTCACTATCAAACATCGTATAGATTTTAAAATCTTGTTAATTACTTATAAAGCACTAAATGGTTTGGCACCTCAGTACTTGAGCGAGCTCTTATCACATTATAGTCCTCCACGTCCGCTGCATTCTCAAAACTCTGGCAATTTGATAATACTTAGAATATCAAAATCGACTGCGGGCGGCAGATCCTTTTCCTATTTAGCGCCCAAACTCTAGAACAATCTACTTAACACTGTTCGGGAGGCAGACACACTCTGTCAGTTTAAATCTAGATTAAAGACCCATCTCTTTAACCTGGTGTACACATAACACACTAATAAACTTCTAACATTCAAATCAATTAAAGGATTGTTAGGCTGCATTAATTATGTCAACTGGAACCGGGAACACTTCCCATAACACCCGATGTACTTGTTACATTGTAAGAAGAATGGCATCTACACTAGTATTAGTCTGTTTCTTTCTTATTCCGAGATCACCGTAACCACCCAGATCCAGTCCGTATCCAGATCAGATTGTGGATCAGCACCTAGAGATGACCTCTACAACCCTGATTGTCAGCGGAGACCAGGACAACTAGATGAGCCCCAGCGACTGATCCCCAGTGAAGACCTCGTCACCTAGACGGCCATCGGGACAAGACCACGGGAACCAGATGAGACCTCTACACAATCTGACTTTGCTGCAGTTGGAACTGAACTGCGGGTTTCGTCTGGCCAGAGGAGAACTGGCCCCCCGACTGAGCCTGGTTTCTTCCAAGGTTTTTTTTTTTTCCATTCTGTCATAGATGGAGTTTTGGTTCCTTGCCGCTGTCGCCTCTGGCTTGCTCAGAGGACACTTAATTTCCAGCGATATTGTCGACTTGATTGCACAGATACTATTTAAACTAAACTGAGCTGAACGATGACATCACTGAATTCAATAATGAACTGCCTTTAACTAAAAATTGAGTGTTTAATCGTGTCCTTTTACATTATTGACACACTATTTTCCTAATTGACATTGTAAAGCTGCTTTGACACAATCTGTATTGTTAAAAGCGCTATATAAATAAAGGTGACTTGACTTGACTTGAACAGAGAAAGATTCCCAAAAATGATGATGATGGTGATAAGAAAAATGCAGTTAGACAGTTTTAATCAAAATCTACATTTTTTGCATGCAGACTGACAAAATTAACAAGCAAACATGAGGTAGTGGTAGAGCACTCATTAGTCCACAGAATGGAAAGAGGCAACTTAGTTTTTTAAGGAAGTTATAAGCATTTTATTTGGCAGAACATAGTCTTCCTAATTCTCCTGCGAGCCTGTTGTTGTTGTTGTTAAGAACCTGTATGTGTATAAATTCAGGTATCTCCATATTTTATATATATGATATACATATGTATGTATATACAAATGTACATTTATATACAGGAAATTGCGTGATATATATTTGTTGTGCTTCACATAATATCCACCAGGTGGCACAGGTAGCAACATACCAACATACAGTAGCTCCAAATACCAAATACATCGGGTATGTCCTCCTCATGCTGCCAAAACAGCTCTAATATGTCAATTAAGACCTTTGAATGTGTCCTGTGGTATATGGCACCAAGACATTAGTAGAAGATACTTTAAGTCCCGCTTATGAGGTGTGGCATCCATGGATTGGATTTGTAGGTCCAGCACATCCCATACATGATCAATCGGACTGAGTTTTGGAACCCAAAGCAACACCTTGGGCTCTTTGCCTTGTTCCCTTAAACCACTCCTGAACAGTTTTTGCAGTGTGTCAGGGTGCATTATTATGTTGAAAGAGGCCATTGCCATCAGGTTTCCCAACAGAACATTGTCCAGAGAATAACACTGTCTCCACCGGTATGCTTTTTTCCCATAGTGTACCTGCTGCCATCTCTTTCACAGGTTAATGTCCCAAACATGAACTAAAAAAAAATGTGATTCATCAGACCAGGCAAGCTTCTTCCACTGCTAAATTGTCCAGTTCTAATGCTCACTGTAGACACATTCTTGGTTGACAGGGTTCATCATGGGCACTCTGACCAATTTGTGCAGCTTCATACGCAGCAAACTGTGATGCCCTGCATGCTCTGACACCTTTCTATCATGGGCAACATTATGTTTTTTAGCAATTTTATACTACATTGCATCACATCAGGCCTCGCAAAATTTCAAAATCCCTGGTAGCCCTTCGGGCAGGTACTCTTCAGATTTTGGTAGCCCGAAAATTAATTTAACTAGCCCAATTTTTTTTTTTTTTTTTTTAGAAAATATAGAAAATCAGATAGGAGTCTAAATGTCAATCAAAAATATTTTCAATACACAAATATCAACAAATATGAAGGAAGGAATTTTATTTCACTATTTTTTTATGACCCATTTTAAGAGCTGCACAAGTAAAATGAACACAGTATGAGCGGGATTGGACAATGTCTATGGTAACATACAGTATTAACCCATAAAATGACATGATTTACAGTTCAGATACAGGTTTTCACAAAAACGAAAATTTAGAAAATTCAGCCTTTAGACCATTTTTATGAAAAGGGATAAATAAAGCATATAAATTATTATATTAATTTAAAACGAATAAATATTACTGTCTTAATTATTTAGATTTTTAGAAAGCACATTAACTTCTTTCTCATTTACAACTCTATGTGTTTGCTGCGTAAAAACATGGGTCGATATTTGCATTGATCTGACCATAAACAGCAAGAAAGGCTTATTGGAAATGCAAATTCATTCTCTGCCACGAGGTGGCGCTTTAGGAGCGGCTTCATATAGCGGTTTCTCTCAGAGAAACTCCCTGTTAGCGGCAGTACACAAAGCAGCACCGTCCGCGCTCATAAACGCTGCTTTATCAGGCATTATAGGTAAGATGAAATGAAATAAAAATGCCAACGACATTTCTGAGGACAGTCGGTTCCCTTCAGATACATTCACATAAAGGCATCTGCGCCGCGTTTTGACTTGAAACGTGCAGTGCTCATTTATTCAATTGACCTATCGGTAAGCCCCTCCCCTCGAACGCAGACTAGCCAATGGCAGTCGAGTATCAGCTGCACGGGGAGGGAACTATGACATCTTTAGGTTTCAGCGCCATAGAGAAACATTGGAAGATCCGAAGCTCGCATCGGGTTTATGGTGTTTATGCTACAAAAATGGAAAAATGATGCGCCTGGGTTACTTGTAGCACTGATTCCAGGTATCCTGAGAGGATGGGCAATATAATTCATTTTATTACATTTCCTGAATCCAAACAAAACAGAGCAAAATGTCCCTAAGTATTCAACCCCAATACAAATGAAGACAAAAACGTTCATTTTCTGGATATCATACACTCATTAAGTTACAATTTTCATCTGCTCAAGCAGAACGTTAATGTTATCTTGTGCTTTAGCAAGGTAAATCTGGCTAAAACTAGCTAACGTTAAAGTTAGTGAGTCCATGCTAATGTACAAACCTAAATAGCGGACTGTTCTCGCGTCTTGTACAGTGTAGATCAAAAACACATAAAGGAAGGTCTACATTTCACTGTCTCTTCATGTTAAACTGGTTAAATGTACATTAATTTAATTGTACCCTGCGATATATGAACAGTGTTGATCCTGCAGGTTGTCATCCGTGATCGTGATGACCGACCGTAATATGAGACTTCTCCCGCTTGCATTGTGATCTGTAAACCCTCCTTCGAGTTACCCGCCGTATTTATTTTTAAATATTTTATAAATCCCTCCATGGAATATTTAATTCCCATTTGGTGGCCTTTGTCCAAAACTGTGGAAAAACATCGTGGGACAGGGTTTTCACGCTGCAGCTGTCATTGTAAGACAGTGAGTAACTATGTTTGTCTGAGGGAGCAACAGTAACTAAGGGGGGCGGGGCTTACCGATAGGTCAATTGCATCGTTGCCTTTTTAAGTTTAATCCAGCTGTGTCGCCATTCTTGTCTTTCCGTCGCAACCGTAAGACCTTTTGAAATTATAGTTAAGACATTTATTATACCATTTAACGTATTTAAAACTTTTTATGGCGTTAAGTTTGACAACTAAACTGAAGAGTTTTTAAGGACCCGCGGGAGCCCTGTATTTAAGGTAGCCCGTCGGGCAGGGCAGTGATACATTTTGGTAGCCCGACTGGAAAACACAACCCAGCCGGCATTTCAACGTTGATTCACCAGTGAATCAACGTCGAGTCCCATGGTTGAATCAATGTTGGATTATGTTTCGAGTTTGCAAATTGGATCAACGTTGATATTGTGACGTTGTTTCACCGTGAAATCATGACGTTGTCACCGTCTTACCTACAGCATTGGTGAATTAAGGTCGTTCTGTAAACATTGGATTAAGTGTTGATTTTGCAAATTGAATCAACGTTGATAACATGACGTTGTTTCACTGTCGTACTTTCAACATGAGTGAATACACAACTGTACGTTTAATTAGAACCTAGTTTGCATTTTGATCAACACTGTACACATACATAAAGTTTAAAAATCAAATGACCGGCGGCAATGGCTTTACAATCAACTTCAATAAACTACCACATGCTCAATATTGTAAAACAACCGTTTTATTCTGGAAACATACTGTATAAAACTGATGAAAATAATCCCAAACTTTAGCTTGCAGTGTTTGTGCTTGGATGTATTGTTAAAAACCTGTAAAATCCAAATACAACATTTAAAGATTCAAAGTGTTTGTACCATAACATGCATATTTTGCGCTGCACTTGCAAGAGAAACCATTGTACTTCTTTTGACTGAAACCAGTTGATCTTTTATTTTGGTGGAAATCTATAGTTTCTGTGAAAACATGTTTTACTAATGTGTCTCATTACAAGAGATTTGTACATTTGTGCAGTGAGAATGTGTAGAACAGTTCGAGAATGGAACCTGCAACAGAAACCATGTCGGTGGTAAAGGACAGGACTGTCTGAGTTTTGTCGACAGCCAGAGGAAATTCTTTACGCAGGAAAAATGCTGCCTTGAATGAAATGCATTTAATATTTTAAGTAGAAATGTTTCTTCAAATTCTGATAAAATGTTAGAACCAACTGCCTTGTGCATATAGCGTGGTTGTGCTTTGGGTGATCCTTGAAAGAGTCCCAGCTCTAGGTCCTTTCTGATGCCGTCCCCTCCTCTCTCTCACACTTGTGCACTTTCTGTACTGTCCTGTATGCATAAATAATAAAAACACCAACAATAAATACTCATAAAATATCAACTTTGATTTTGTGAAATATCTTTAACTGAAAACTGAATGCAAAACAAATCACATACAATATTTTCACTTTAAGTTCAATAACAGTGGGGTTGGAAACAAAGTGCACAGCACTATTCATTAAACACCTATTTAATGTATTCAGATGAAAGTTTGCAATATTAAATTATTCACAAGCAGTTTTTTCAGAGCCCCCAGTAACACGGTTTTAAATCAGAATCCTAACTATACAGTGTATTTAGTAAAACAAGTAAAATCACATCAAGTAAATTTTTATTAAACTAAGTAAAATCAAAACCTCAGGGCTCTACAGCGAATTTGCGACTGAAAAACTACTACGTGCAACTATGAAAATATATTTAGGAGCACCTGTGCGACTGACCCGATCAGCATATTTGTGTTTGTGCTGAGGGAGCTTCAAAGGTTTCTAACGTAGCTACTTACGTGTTTTTGCAGCGTTGAGTAATGTATCACAGACGTATCCTCTCATTATAACAAACAAAGTGTAGACAGAGAGTAAATAAGAGATTCACTGTGTAGTGTAGAGAGCTGCGTTGACTATAATGGAGTTTTGTGAGATCCTGATGAACTAAGGAGAGCGACAGCTTGCAAATATGATATTGATTTAATACAACAATTCATTAAACAAGAAGTTAATATTAAGTGACTTATATTGTCTGACTACAACACTATTATTTTGCTCTATTTCGTCAATGAAAATAGTTTCAGGCAAAGTCACAGCTGAGCCGCTGCGCATCTCCATTCAAACACAGCGGTGTTTCGTTTATGAATGAACTGCGTTTTTAAATGAATCTAGTGAGTCAATGATTCAATTACCCATTCATAAAGACAGTGCAGATGCTTCGTTCCTGAATGAATCAGCCGTTCGAACGAATCAATTAAATGAATGATTCAGTGATAAAACCAGTGACTTGACGCCACCTGCTGGCAGTTTTAATTTAATTTTTAAAGTATCTTTTCTGTTATTTAAATCATTTAATATTTCTATATTCAAAATTGTATATTTAAAACATTAACCTCAACATGAATTTATGAATTGCACTCATGCAACCTCTGAGCCTCATTAAATGTCTGAAAATACACCTACAAGCCACTTTTGTGTTCTTCTGTGCCACCTCTGTAGTACGTTAATTTCTTAAATACAGATTTAATTTTATTGGTAACATTCTTATTCTACTTATTATTCTGTTGTTTTAATTAAAAATGTTAAAAAGCTTATAAATATATATATTTTTTTAATTTGACAAAAAAATGACATACTTTTAATAAAGTTAGAAAAATTCCATTACAAAGGTAAAAACAAAATTCCCTGTAAATCACTTTAAGGAGTCAAATATCACCTCGTAATAGGAAGATTAATTTTTTTATTAGAATTTTTGATTATTGATTTGAAGGTGCTCCTAAATTTTTGACCGTGATCCTAAATTTTTTAAATTAGGAGCACAAGCGCTCCTAAAAGAAAAAGTAAGCGTAGAGCCCTGAACCTTTCACAAAAGGTCAATGAATCTCTACCAGAAGTGACAGTGCAATGTAGCAGATGAACAATTCCTTACCAAATTGCCAATAAACAGCTGGATCCTTGATGACTCTACAAGGGGAAAGAAAGTCAAAGTCAAAGTCTGCTTTATTGTCAATTCTGCCACATGTACAGCACATACATACAGAGAATTGAAATTGCGTAACTCTCAGACCCATGGTGCATACAGTTAACAATAAAACACTAACAGTAGACGTAAAATGCAGATAAATACAGTTTAAAATATAAAAACAAACTATACAGATATACAAATAAGGACATTGTAGAAAAGAGTTAGATTAAGTGGCATAAGGCACATGGCAGATAAAATGCAAATCGGTTAAATAAACAAAAACTAAACAAAACAAAACTGTGCAGATATGAGTGTAGTGCAAAAAGAGCTTATCAGTCTGTTTAAAGTGACAGAAGAGGTAGTTGAATGGGGTCAGTTCAATGCTGACTGAGGTAGTGGGCAGTCCAGTGGTGCACTAAGTGCACTAAGTGACTGGTGCGGGTCACAGTGTGTAAGTGGGAGGGGGGGTCAGAGTTCAGTGGTGCGTGGGGCAAAAGAGGGGAGGGGGGGCAAGGTCGAGAGGGAGTTCAGCTAGCTTCCTGACAGCCTGATGAATGAAGCTGTCCTTCAGTCTGCTGGTCCTGGCCTGGAGACTCCGCAGTCTCCTCCCTGATGGCAGCAGACTGAAGAAGCTGTGTGTCGGGTGGGTGGGATCACCTGCAATGCAGAGGGCTTTGCGGGTGAGACGGGTGCTGTAGATGTCCTGGAGGAAGGGGAGAGAGACACCAACAATCCTCTCAGCTGCTCTCACTATGCGTTGGAGTGTCTTGCGGCAGGACGCATTGCAGGCGCCATACCACACAGTGATGCAGCTCGTCAGAATGCTCTCGATGGTGCCTCTGTAGAAGGTGCACATGATGGGGGCCGGGGCTCTGGCTCTTCTCAGTTTGCGGAGGAAGTAGAGACGCTGCTGTGCTTTCTTGGCCAGTGCTGCGGTGTTGTCAGTCCAGGAGAGGTCCTCTGTGATGTGCACACCCAGGAACTTGGTGCTGCTCACTCTTTCCATGGTCGCACCGTTTATGGTCAGAGGAGCATGCTGAGTGTGCACTCTCCTGAAGTCAACAACAATCTCCTTTGTCTTCTCCACATTCAGAGAGAGATTGTTGTCACTGCACCACCCGGCCAGGCGGCTCACCTCGCACCTATAGTTTGTCTCATCTCTGTTACTAATGAGACCCACCACAGTCGTGTCATCCGCAAACTTAATGAAGAGGTTGGAGCTGTGTGACGGTGTGCAGTCATGGGTCAGCAGAGTGAAGAGGAGGGGGCTCAGCACACATCCTTGAGGGGCCCCTGTGTTAAGTGTGATGGTGCTGGATGTGTTACTGCCGACCCGTACTGCCTGAGGTCTCCCAGTCAGGAAGTCCAACAGCCAGTTGCACAGCGAGGTGTTGAGCCCCAGCTGGACCAGTTTGTGAATGAGCTGTTGAGGGATGATTGTGTTGAATGCTGAACTGAAGTCTATGAACAGCATTCTGACGTACGAGTCTTTTTTGTCCAGATGTGTGAGTGCTGAGTGGAGGGCAGTGGCGATGGCATCATCGGTCGAGCAGTTGGACCGATATGCAAACTGGAAGGGGTCCAGGGAGGGGGGGAGGGGGCAGACTTGATATGATGCATGACTAGCCGTTCAAAGCACTTCATGAGGATAGGAGTAAGTGTGACTGGACGGTAGTCATTGAAGCAGGATGGAGATGGCTTCTTCGGGACTGGAATAATGGTGGTAGGCTTGAAGCATGTGGGGACAACAGCCTGACTTAGTGAGATGTTGAAAATGTCTGTGAAGACATCAGTGAGTTCTGCTGCACAGTCTCTCAGTACACGACCAGGAATGTTGTCAGGACCCGGAGCTTTGCGTGCATTGATCCTGCTGAGGGATCTCCTCACGCTGTCCGGGGACAGCGTCATCACCTGGTCGCCGGGAGGAGGTGGGGTCTTCTCTGCAGTGGTGCTGTTTTGTGCCTCAAAGCGAGCGAAGAAGGCGTTCAGCTCGTTCAGCATGGGGATGGTGCTGTCACAGGTGCGCGGTGGGGGCTTATAGTCCGTAATGGTCTAAATCCCCTGCCACAGGCTCCGAGTGTCCCCGCTGTCGCTGAAGCGATGGGCTACCCTCCTGGAGTACTGTCTCTTAGCCTCTCTGATGCCGCGGGATAGATTGCCCCTAGATGTCCTCAGGCCCACCTCATCTCCAGCTCTGAAGGCAGCGTTACGAGTCTTCAGGAGTCTGTAGACCTCCCCTGTCAGCCACGGCTTCTGGTTGGCCCGGACAGTGATGGTCTTTGTGACCGTTACATCATCAATGCACTTGGTGATGTAGGCAGTGACAGTCTCTGAGTAATCTTGGAGGTCTGTGGTGTTATTGTATGTGGCAGACTGCTTAAACATATTCCAGTCAGTGGTGCTAAAACAGTCTTGAAGTGCCTCTGACGACCCTTTTGGCCACACTTGTATCTGTTTGTGAACTGGTTTGGTGACTTTAACGATCGGTCTGTATGCAGGCATTAGCATTACAGTGATGTGGTCTGAGGTTCCAAGATGGGGGAGGGGAAGGGCCTTGTAAGCTCCTCTCTGGGTGGTGTAAACAAAGTCCAGAGTGTTGTTTCCTCGTGTTGGAAAGTCTACGTGTTGTTGTATTTTTGGGAACACACTCTTTAAGTCTGCGTGGTTGAAATCCCCAGCTGAGATGAGAAAAGCATCTGGGTGGGCTGTCTGCTGCTCACTGATGTGCTGATACAGGTTATTCAGTGCCTCACTCCTGATGTTGTTGTTGGAGCTGGGAGGGATGTATACAGCAACGAGCAGTATGGCTGTATATTCCCTCGGTAGATAGAACGGCCGGCACTTAATAATCATAAACTCCACCAGGGGCGAGCAGTGTTTGCAGACCACAACAGCGTCACGGCACCACGCGTCATTAATGTAAACACAAAGGCCGCCGCCGCGGGTCTTACCTCCCTCGACGAGAGCTCTGTCCGCTCGATAGCATGTTAGCTGGTCGAGCTGAATGGCGCAGTCCGGAACGCTGTTGTTGAGCCATGTTTCCGTGAAAACAAAAACACAGCAGTCTCTTACAGTCCTCTGAGTTGAGCGCAGTAGTCGGATGTAGTCCAGTTTATTGTCTAAAGAGCGTACGTTAGCCAGTACGATGGTGGGGATAGCTGGCTTGTGTGGGTTAGCCGCTAGCCTAGCCCGGATACCTCCGCGCTTACCCCTCTTCTGCATTCTCATGCGCCGCTTGTGGCGCCTCCGCTCTGGGCGAGATGCAGTAGTGGGGGTCGGTGATGTTGTAGGCCTCCGGAGCAGACCGAGGTCCCGCAGCTCTTCGGCGTGCGCGAGGTTTAACTCTAAAAATGTGGTTCTGCCGACGTCGAGCAGAAACTCACGACTGTATGCGCGTTTAAAGACAGATAGACGCGACGAAGACGTACAAAAACACTTCAACTTACAAGATAAAAAACACGAAAACACCGTTCTGTCGGGAGAGAGAGAAGCCGCAGC
Organism: Spinibarbus caldwelli; assembly: GCA_039654775.1. Taxonomy (NCBI): domain Eukaryota; kingdom Metazoa; phylum Chordata; class Actinopteri; order Cypriniformes; family Cyprinidae; genus Spinibarbus; species Spinibarbus caldwelli. The sequence continues at coordinate 32,013,433 of CM077243.1, read as the reverse complement.
GTGTGCACGCGCCGCCATCTTGTCCGTATCAAGAAGAAATGGTTTACTGAAAAGTTCTTAAAAAGCAGTTTTTCGTTTTATACCATTCCCTTAAAACAGTGGTTCTCAAACTTTTTATATCAAGTACCACCTCAGAAAATATGTGGCTCTCCAAGTACCACCATAATGACCAACATTAAAATACAGTAGCGTAATAGGCCTAACTATTCAGCTACAGCTCTGCACAGTTCAAAACGAGGCAGTTTTATTCTTAATAAGAATATGTATTGTTGTCAGCCACTTTAACATTGTAAATACAGTTTGAACATTAACACTGCACGGTGCTTACATACAGGTAAATACAAAACTTAAATAAAGATTAAATTAAAATGTGTTGTACCAAAAGTTATATAAAAACTGTACTATACTTAAATGTAAAAAAAAGAAAAAAAAAAAAAAAAAGTGTATATATATAAGTTCATTTTAAGTTCATCAAATAAAGATGAACTTAAAATGTATTAACATTAATTTAGATTTAATTTAGTGATTCCTCTGCGTACCACTAGAGGAAGCCCGAGTAGCACTAGTGGTACTCATACCACACTTTGAGAATCACTGCTTTAAACAATCTTAATTCGTTTAAATTTGCGATTATATGATATTTAGAAAACATGAACAGAGTATGTTATCTTTGAGACTATTATACGATTAAAAATATAACACAATGCATGGCATTCACATCAGAAAAATGTGAAAAATCTCTAAGACACATTAACACAACTTACTAGCAACACACACATTAACATTAGCGTCTGTGATAAAGCAATACAAAATACACACACACACACACACACAGACAGGTATTTATCTTCTGCAGGTTAACGTTACATGTCATTTACCCATTTGTAAACTCTAGTAACATTATACTTTACTATTTTTGAAAGGTAAGGTAGCGATTTTCTTACCTGATTCTGTCCATGTGTTTGCTGGACCTCGCAGATCACACCTGACCCTTCCTGTGTTCACACTCTAGTTTTTGTTCTCCGTTGACACGTCACGACTCAAATTCGCTCAATAGAAAAATTTAACAGGCAAACATAAAATAATTCGGGACCGACCGAGCAATCTCAACGAGCAGCAGCTCACACACACACACACACACACACACACACACACACACACACACACACACATACGCACGCACGCACGCGCGCAGTCAGTCAGCCGCCTCACTCAGAAAGACGATACAAACGGTCATATTTTCAAATTTAGAAAGGCGCGAACAGTTTCATTGGCCAGTTTCCTGGATGACAGCCAGATTAACCAATCACGATCAAAGCAATAAAGTAAACGCAGTGAAATGTATTTAGTTTTATTGTTGTTAATGATGATAATATTTTAACATATACCTTTAGATTATAGAATAGGTTTAACGATCAAAATATTGTAAAATGCTAATAAAATAATAATATCTTAAATAATTTAGTAATAATAATTTAAAAGGCAGAAATTTCTTTTGTATGCTGTTGAAGACATTAAGTTGATTCAGCATACAGTTCTTGTAAAAATCAAAAAACAAATCAACATTGATTTACAAGTGTTTTTGGTAACCCTTTTCAACCATTTAGCATTAAACATTTTTCAACGTTGTTTCAATGTTGAAATAACTGTTATTATTTCAACCATATTTCAACGTTGAAGATTGGTCATGTGCCGGCTGGTTTTCAACCGTTCAGCATTAAACATATTAACGTTGTTTCAATGTTAAAACAACAACTGAATTTATTTCAACCATTTTTCAACGTTGAAGTTCGGTCATGTGCCGGCTGGGAATAGCCCCGGGACGTGGGGCTAGCGATTTTGTGAGCCCAGCACATTTGGTAGGTACTAACCACTGCATACCAGGAATACCCCACAAGAGCTGCTCTGACCCAGTTGTCAAGCCATCACTATTTGACAGTCGCTGAGATCTCTTCACTGCTTTCAACTCATGCAATTCACCAACTACTTGTTCATTTGCTGCCTAATACATCAAATGCCTGAACTCATGTAATGATACAATCAGTTATTCACTTCACCTATTAACGTTGTAGCTGATCAGTGTACAGTAGCTAGGACAGATCAAGACCACTTCTGGCAACGATTCGCCTTGAATTGAACTTTATATATTGCTCTAGATCAGGGCTGGGCAACTCTGCAAGTTTAGTCTCAGCCCTGATCAAACTCACCTGCCTGCAGCTTTCTAGTTCCCTAATCCTTGATAGTGTCTGATTTGTTAACTGCACATTTAATGTTTAAGTGTGAAAACAAAATATCTGCAATTAAAAATAATAATAATAATAATAAAAAAATAATACAATAATGCCAATTCATTTATACTGACTGGGAGAGTGTAAGGCAGCAGATCTTTATTTTATGTTTTTTGTAAAATGTGCACTTCACTGGGTATTCATAAGATTAATTTATCCTCACACATCATCAACGGACCTACAGATACTCCCAAAGAATTCAGTGGACAAAGATCTGAAAGTACTTTTCACTTAATTATTTATTACTGATTTAATTATTACTCAATTACAACAATTTGAATGATATAACATTGTTTTATTTGGTAAAACTCTATCCCTTATATTTACCACAATGCCTATTAAAGTGGTGGAAAAGCTAATGTTGGAAAGAGTGAGTCTGGACTTCATCTCCAGATGAGTATGCGCTGCACATACACTTTTCACAAGTAGCCCACACCATAAACTCAAACTTTATTCATAAAGTACTTTCAAAACTACCAGTGTAGTTGACCAAGGTTCTGTACAGAGAATCACACTGCTGAAACATTGCTGAAACAACTACTGTAAATCAGGGCACACAGTTTACAAGAGTCTTCAAACACAAAAAATTTGAGGTTGCAACAGCAAAGACCCAGTCATCCCTTCATTTCAGATGAAAGCAAGGAAAGACAGTGTGATCAGGCTCCTGAAGCGAAGCGGAGGCTCCCTTATATCTACTACAACATGGGCTACTTGTATTATCTTTTAATCCACTACAGTGTACAAAACATTCATCCTGGCAAAAAGATGAACACAGCAACAATATTACAGTACTATTAATACTGAAGTCCTTCCATTCATTTTCAATAATACAACAAAGACTGCAAGATTGCAGCATCTGTGTTTGTATGAAAGAAGAGTTAACAAATCTGTGATACCCGGATGAACGTTATGTTATTCAGTGTTGCGTTGATGACTGTTGTTATTGGGGAATAACACACCTCAGGATGTCGAAACTGACAAGTCAGCATCAAGTATGAAAGCACCATATACTGCATTTAAAACTTTATCAGCAACCAGTTTGATGATGCAGGTGAACAGGTGAGATGTGGTCTCTTTTTGTTATTTGTTAAAAGCCTCACTGCAGCATTTTGGATAAACTGCAGGTTAGGGGTGGGCGATATGACCAAAATCCTATATCACGATATGAGTCATTTTATTTCACTATAAGCATTATGCTTTTAATTCCAATATATAAAGATGAAGCCCGTGCAATTAAAAACTATCTAAACAGACTTTCTCCTGTCCTCCCCGTCTTCCTCCAAAAAAGCTCCTCATCCAAGCATCACACCACTCACTCACGTAGCCACTGTCTGTCCAGAATCAAGGCACTTATTTAAAAGGTGACAGTGACACTGTTATTCAAGTTTATTAAAATCACAGCACTGGCAAAAAAAAAAAAAAAAAAAAAAAAAATGAAAGAAATAAGATGCAATGCAGTTAAAAAATAAAGAAAGAAATAAAATAATCATATTTCCCCACAATGATAAATGTGCTGTCAAATATCCCATTTTGCGCTTTGGAGAGGGCTTGGGGAAACAATCAGGGCAGAGCCCATCTCTTGCCTAATGTTTTCCTATTTTCTCCTGATACAGAGAAATTTTTACATTCAGCATAATCAAGACATTTATATTTGATTATAGGATACCAGCGAAAGCAAAACCGAATTACTGGCATTTGTGCAATGTGCTATGCAAATCAGGCTTTACCTTGCCTGAAGAGATAAAGAATGAATGCACAGCGTGACCAGTAATGTCTAATTCGTGAACAAATGGCTTGCACCTACTGACATCTACCATCGCCACTACGACTTGAAGCTACAAATGCAGTTGTCTTACAGCACAACTCCATGGTCAAACCACAGTAGTCTGATGTTTTCTTTGTACTTCAAAACCACAAAAAAAAATAAATAATCCACCAATTTAAACATTCTGACCATTGCCCAAAAACATGATTTGTCAAAGAAATATCAAATGAAATGGCTTTAACAGTTTAGTTTTATGCAGCTGTTAAATAGAAAAATAAAAAGTTTGGTTACTCACCCTAAGGAAGAACTCTCCTCCATCATTGCCAGTTTTAATCCTGAAGGTGTAGTGTGCACTGGAGAAGATGTTTGTGGCTTGAATCTGGAAGATATCTGCTGGTACGGTGCGCTCTGAATGAATGCTTATGTATTTGTAAACGATAGACTGCGGCAGGCCTCGACACGCACCCGCAGACTGGCACGAACACCGGCTAGGAATAAAAGCAAACATACTCTTTTTTTTTTCATGCTTAAGTGTTAAATCAAAACTTGTGACTCTGGTCAATTTCTGTGATCTTCATTTCTAGCTCTAGTAGTAGGATAGAAACACAAGTTGACTTACTTTTCCGATGTCAGCACATGAGGCTCCTGACACGGGTTCTGAGGGTAACAGCGATGACCTCCGTAATAGTTCCAGCACATCTCATCTTCCCTACACTCGTGGCCTGTCTCACACTCATTGATGTCTATGATACCAAAGACTGTGATTAGCAATATGTCGTATCTACTGTAGGGGAGAGTGGGGTAAGTTGAGCCAGTTTTTACTTACGGTGTGTTTAAAGCAAGTACATGACAGTAATGGGTCCAACTTAAATATGCACATAAATTCCAGGATGTGGTGCATCTTTGGGAATAATCACTTTGAATCTAAAATAAACTGCTTTCAAAATATAGTTTTACAAAAAAGTGGTCTATTTGCTCAACTTGCCCCTAGTGAAGGGTAATTGAGCCTAGGGAGAGGGTAAGTTGAGCCACATGGAGTTGAACTGTGCCACCGATTATGCTGAAGAAAAACTGAACATTTTCAGCTCATGTTATATCAAAAGAAGAGAAATTCAATAAAAATGGCTTCTTAAAATCTATGTGCGAGCCTTGTGATGGACTAGAGCCCTGTGCAGGGAAATACAATTTCATAAAAACTTGTTTATGAAAAACAATTTTCATAAACAAGGCCTATTTAAAATTTTCAGGGAAAAAAAAATCTGATTCAAAACAAAGAATGAAATAAAAAATGTTTGGTGTAAAATTAATGAAATATAACAGAAATACAATGAAATACTTTATAATCATCAGAAGGAGTGATCCACTGGCTCAACTTACCCCAGGGATTTTGGCTCAAATTACCCCACTCCTACAATTTTAACAAACTTGCATCATCCAGCAGTTTAGAGCTAACATCATGCTAACAGTATAGCCTCTGTCACGAATTCAACCTCTGTGGCTCCCTCCGATCGTCACCAGAGGGAACCATCACAAACTCCAATTCCCATATTACCCCGTACCTGTTTCTGATTACCTGCACAGGTGTTTCATATTGACTCTGGTCCATTTAAGCTGTTCTCCCAGTCACCTCATTGTGAAGTCTTGTCTTCCCATGCAAACATTTCCGAGCGTTTCTCCCGTGTATGACTCCCCGTGTATTACCTGGACTATTTACTGGACTCTGATTCAACCTGCCTTGTTATTTGATTATCCTGGGTGTTTACCGCCAGCCCTGATCTTCAGCCCGAACTCTGACTTTGATTCTGCCCTGTCTACGTTGTGTTTGTTTGACTTGCATTCTGTTTTGACTTTGATTCTGCCCTGTCTACGTTGTGTTTGTTTGACTTGCATTCTGTTTTAATAAAGCTGCACGTGGATCCTAACGCCACTGACTCCTCGTTACAGAAGACTTCGCCAGACTTCGATCCAGCAGCATTCTACCACTTCACCACCGAGGTCTCTGCCCAAGCGTCGGTCCTGGCCACACACCAACAACAGCTCAACCGGCTGACCTCAGTAACCGAAGAACTGGTAAAGACTTTACAAGCGCTTCATCTCCAAGCACCCAACGCTTCTGCTCCACCTCCCAGCCCGCCTCAAGAACACGCCACTTCCACCACCGCCAGCCCTCGTCTCGCCTTCCCAGAGAAATTTGACGGATCTCCAACCAAATGTAAGGGCTTCTTACTCCAATGTTCAATGTTTGTCAACCAAACCAACCAACCCATGCTGTACCCTACAGACGAGAGTCGTATCGCATTCGTGTGTTCACTTCTCTCGGGGAGAGCGCTGGATTGGGCCACCGCGGTGTGGAGCGAGGATAGACCAACCTTCCCTTCGTTCAGGACGTTTATTCAACGGTTCAAGGAGGTGTTCAAGCACCCCGCTGGAGGAAAGGAGGCGGGTGAGCAACTACTGTCTCTCTGTCAAGGAAGGGGTTCGGCGGCTGACTACGCTCTCTCATTTCGCAATTCCGCAGCTCAGACGGGGTGGCCAGATGATCCCCTCAAACTTCATTACCGTAAAGGCTTGAATACGGAGCTACAGTCCGAACTTGCCTGTCGCGATGAGGGAAGGTCACTGGAACAATTCATCGAGCTGTCCATCAAGATCGACAACCTCCGCTCTCGTCGCACCAACCGTCTGCCCGCATTCCCTGTTGTACCCTCAGCAGCATACTCAGACGTAGAACCCATGCATATTGGCTTGACACACATCAGCGAGGAGGAGAAAGAGAGACGCATTCGACAGAGCTTATGCTTGTATTGCGGATTGCCTGGACATCTACGATCATCCTGTCCCACTCGTCCATCTCGCAACCCTGCTGCGGTGAGTGTAATTTCTAAATCTGCTACCAGTTTAGAGATTGCAGTCACTCTGGAGATCAATGGGAGGGTTATGGAGATGGTAGCATTGATTGACTCAGGTGCTTCAGGAAATTTCATTGTGTCATTCGCTAAAAATAATAATATCCCTCTTGTTCTCTGTGACTCTCACTTGGCAGTCGCAGCGCTAGATGCCCGACCCCTGGGCTCCGGTTGCATTCAATTCACCACTGAAAATCTCCAATTGAGTACCGGATTCCTCCACACTGAAACCATCCGCCTGTTTGTGTTCCAATCTCCACAAAACCCCATCATCCTCGGCCTTCCATGGCTGGAGCAGCATAACCCCTCTATCTCATGGACTAAGAAACAAATCATTCAATGGTCAGACTTCTGCCTTCAAAATTGTCTCCGCAGCATGCGGATTTACCATGAAACCTATGAGGAATATGTCAGACATTTCAGAGCAGTCCTGAAACGCCTCATACAACACCAACTGTACGCCAAGGTAGAGAAATGCGAGTTCTATCAAGAGACCATCTCCTTCCTCGGGTATGTGATCAGTTCAAGAGGGGTCGCCATGGACGAACAGAAGGCGTGAGCAGTAGTCAACTGGCCCCAGCCTACCACTCTCAAAGAACTACAACACTTCTTAGGATTCGCTAACTTCTATCGACGGTTCATCCATAACTTCAGTACGATTGTTGCCCCCATGACGTCCATGATCAAAAAGGGGAACCCAACATCTCACCTGGTCTTCGGCGGCAATAGCAGCTTTCCGGTCACTGAAGGAGAGATTCACGATCGCTCCTATCTTGGATCATCCCGACCCAGATCTCAAATTCTTTGTGGAAGTAGACGCTTCCAGTACAGGCATTGGAGCAGTGCTCTCACAACGCCAGGGTGATCCTCCCAAACTATACCCCTGTGCGTTCTTCTCCTGCAAACTGAACCCGACAGAGCAGAATTATGACGTTGGCGACCGCAAACTCCTTGCTATGAAGGCAGCATTCGAGGAGTGGCGTCACTGGCTGGAAGGGGCAAAACATTCATTCACTGTTCTCACTGACCACCGTAACCTAGAGTATCTGAAATCAGCCAAGAGACTCAACCACCGACAAGCAAGATGGTCACTCTTCTTCACCAGATTCGACTTCAAAATTACTTACCGTCCCGGCTCTCAAAATACCAAGGCTGATGCTCTCTCTCATCTCCATGAGTCTGACTCCCAATCCCCAGATCAAGAACCCATTATTCCATCCACCATAATTCTCGCACCCGTGCAGTGGGACATAATGACCGAAATCACCGATGCTAAGGTCAATGATCTTCCACCGGCTGAAACTCCACGCAACCTCACGTACGTTCCGCAGGTCTTAAGACAGAGAGTGATGCAGCTGGTCCACTCGAATCCAGCTCCGGTCATCCTGCTATTGCAGCCACATTACTATTCCTCAACAACATGTTCTGGTGGTCCACACTACGAACTGACACTATCACTTTCATCCAGAACTGCACCGTTTGCAATGCATCTAAGTGTCCGCATCAACTACCTGCTGGACTCCTTCATCCGTTACCCATCCCACAATGCCCATGGTCGCACATAGCCATTGACTTTGTGACTGACTTACCATCCTCTCAGGGCCACACTACTATCCTCACTGTAATTGATCGCTTCTCCAAGTTTCTGATCGGGGTACACAGTTCACCTCCCGTGTCTGGTCAGCCTTCTGTCGTCAACTAAACATAAATGTCAGCCTCACTTCCGGGTCCGGGTACCATCCTCAAGCAAACGGACAAGTGGAACGGCTGAACCAAGAACTCACCCGCTTCCTTCGTTCATACTGCCATAAGAATCCGTCCGACTAGAGTCGCTATCTGCTATGGGCCGAGTATGCCCAAAATTCACTCCACAAACCATCTACAGGTATCACTCCCTTCCAATGCATCCTAGGCTTCCAACCCCCATTGTTTCCATGGTCTGGAGAACCCTCAGACTTGCCTGCAGTCAACTCATGGTTACAACGCAGTGAGGAGACATGGAACGATGCTCACGTCCATCTACAAAGAGCAGTTCGTCGCACCAGAGAACAGGCCAATCGTCATCGGCGTGCCAACCCCAACTACCAGCCGGGGAAATGGCTTTGGTTGTCCACCCGTGATCTAAGACTCCGGTTACCTTGCATAAAGCTCAATCCCAGGTACGTGGGTCCCTTCAAAATCATCAGACAAATCACTCCAGTTTCATTCAGATTAGCCTTACCTGCTCATTACCGTATCTCACCCACCTTTCATGTCTCTTTGCTCAAGCCCATTGGTGGTCCGAGAGGAGTGGAGGTCCTAGACGAGGCTGGTGACCAGAGGGCCCCTCCCATCATTGTTGACGGCCAGGAGGCATTCCAGGTCTGAGAAATCCTGGACTCTCGTCGTCGGGGCAGATTCCTCCAGTATCTCATAGACTGGGAGGGGTACGGTCCGGAGGAACGGTCCTGGGTCAATGCTGATGATATCCTAGACCCTTCACTTACCACAGACTTCCATAGAGACCACCTAGACAGACCTGCCCCAAGACCTCGAGGAAGACCCCGGCATCGTTTGCCTCCTCGCGTCAGGAGCCGCTCACAGGGGAGGGGCTCTGTCACGAATTCATCTTCTGTGGCTCCCTCCGATCGTCACCAGAGGGAACCGTCACCTGAGTATTAGCTGTCATGAACTCCAATTCCCATAATACCCCGTACCTGTGGCTGATTACCTGCACAGGTGTTTCATATTGACTCTGGTCCATTTAAGCTGTTCTCCCAGTCACCTCATTGCGAAGTCTTTGCTTGCCATGCAAACATTTCAGAGCGTTTCTCCCGTGTATGACCTGGACTACTTACTGGATTCTGATTCTCTGCCGCCTGCCTACTCTGATTCAACCTGCCTTGTTATTTGATTATCCTGGGTGTTTTCCGCCAGCCCTGATCTTCAGCCCGAACTCTGACTTTGATTCTACCCTGTCTATGTTGTGTTTGAAGCTTGTGATTGAATTCTGCCTGTTTGACATGCATTCTGTTTTAATAAAGCTGCACGTGGATCCTAACACCACTGACTCCTTGTTACAGCCTCATATTATAACTTCTTAAACCACAAACTTCTTAAATTTTTTTTCCAAGATTTGTCTGTAATTGTTCAGACACAAGAAGCATGAGACCTTGAACATTTAAAAAAAAAAAAAAAAAATCCACTTTGAACAGAAAAAAAAAAGTTTTTGAACCTAAATGTAGTTACCAATTATCCCATTGGCCTCTCTCCATCACAGGGTGAGTAAAATGGATAACTCTTCACATATTTGTGGGCATATCACCAATTTTGTTTAAGGCTGCCTAGAAACAAGGGGTGGCTCATCTTCCCCGCAGGCTCAAATCACCCCGCTCCCAATACAGGCCTTCCGACAGGCCAAACAACTTGCTCCAGGCAAAAAGCACACAAAGTTTTTCATGTTGAATAGCCCATTTCAGTCGGAATTACAGAATCAATATTACTACTGGAAATTCAAATGCCAAGAGACACAACATAAATTTTCTCTAACATCTTTCCCTCTGTTTAGAAGAGATGAACAGCCTTTTTGTTTAAAATATGAAGGTAGTACTAAAGTGTATGTAACGTGTAACAAAAACACTGTAAAAACAAATGTAAATCATGCATACAACTAACCTTAAACCAAACCCTAACCCTATAGTAAGTAAATGTTAATTAATTTTACTCAGTGCTTAAACGTATAATTGACCTGCAACAAGGACACCTTAAAATAAAGTGCAACCCATTTGAGCTCTGCATTGTTTCCATTAGCATGCGGTTGGGAATTCCTGGCCCATCTTGCTCTGATGTGAAATATCTGGGTGTGGATGGATAGAGAGGAGGCCAGGCAATGACGAGTGTTATATTTTATGAAGGAGGAGGCTGATACCTTGACACATTCTTGTTCTCTGCAGCTGATATCCCTCTGGGCAGATGCAGGAATACCCACCCGGGCTGTTAATACACATATACTGGCACATGTAGCTGAAGAATGCACACTCATCGATGTCTGGACACACAGGAGAACATCAGAAGCTCAACAAACAGTGATATATAAACCACACTGAGACACAGTCATCATCTTTATCTGAAACCAAGGTGAAAACAGTCTAGCCAGTAATAAAGAATTACTTTTAGTGCTGTCCAATCAAAAATTCGAACTCAAACACTTGCACAAAATGCAAAAACTGTACATTTCAATTTGTTCAATGTTTGGCATGTTTGTGAATGAGCACCGGTAACCTGAAGTGCTTCGTAGCAGGTGAATTAACACACCCAAACATTTCACATACATGCGCTCTTTCCGTACGAATGCAATGAAACATAGATAATAAACAACTAACATGAAGAATTCACAAATACTTTATTACAAAACTCTAATCACAAAAAGGACCATTTTTACATGTTTGTATTTAGTCATTGCGCCCTTTTGGGACCTGTTCATTTAAAACTCGGGTGTTTACTCGTCTGTCTTTCTAACTGAAATAATGTTCTTTAAAATCAGAATATACTTCAAATGTTTTTAAATATTCAATTAAAAAATATTTTCAATTCAAATGAGTTTTTGCACCTCTTTTGACAGCTCTCATTACTATATGTTAAAGGGATGGTTGATTGCGATTTCTCTTTTTTAATGCGAGTTAGTGTGCATTGTTTCTGTTTGAGCATAAACAATACCTGCAAAGTTACGAAGCTGAAAGTTCAATGCAAACCGAGATATCGTCTTTTAAAATTCTGGCAGTTTGATGCCTACAAAAACGGCTCGTAGGAACTACAACGAGTTACTTCCCGGATCCGTTACGTCATGAACCCAGATAAACCCCGCCCCCGGGAACACACAGCAAAGGGGGCGGGGCCATGCTGCGCTGCTTTAGAGAAGAGTAAGAGAAAACTAGGGGTGCACGTAAAAATCTCTTCATATATGAATCACGATTCCGTCTTCTAACGATTCTAATGGATTCAGAAGTTTCAAAATCAATGTTCTAAAGCAGCGGTTCTCAATCCTATTCCTTGTGCCTCACTGCTCTGCATTTCTCTCTCTCTCTCTCTCTCTCTCTCTCTCTCTTTCTCTCTCATTCAGATCATCAGCTCAGTGAATGCATTTATTTTCACATAGCTGTGAGAAGCTTTATACATGGACGCGTGTGCAGTTGCTGTACTGTATTAAAGCTTTATTCAGAATAAAACTGTATATTAAAAGCTAACAGAAGCAGTAGCATTTACAAATAACAGCGTATCTAAAAGTATGAGACAACAACAAACAAAAAACATACCATTAAGAGCCGTGCTTGCACAGGTTCTGCGCGATCCTCTTTACTAATATCCTCTGCGTCTCAATCGGGCTCAAACTGATAAGCAATATAGACGAAGCCATTGTTTACAATACAACCGGAGCACATGCTGCTGAGGTGAGGGGTGGGACGTTTAGACGTGCACTAGAGGCGGTTTAGCCAATCACAACACACTGGGCCAGCTAATCAATTAATCGAGTCCATTGCGTAATTCTGAGGGAGGGGCTTCATAAAACCAAGAAATGATCAGCGCGCTTATCAGAGAAGGAACAGAGCTGTGTGAAATAAAGGTAAATTATGTGAAAATTTTATTTATTTTTTTAACAAACAAACCACTAATACATATTAGACTGCACCCCATAAACACAATCAAGGCTAGAAAAAAAAACGGTCAACCACCCCTTTAAGCGCTGAACCTGCACAAACTAATACACTTGGCAAGCAGAAAGTCCAATCGAACCAAGCAAGGAGCATCCAGTATTAGCACTTACCCACACAAGAGACTGAATCCGGCGCGAGTTCATAACCCTGATCACACTGACAGATATATGAACCCAGGAGGTTGAAGCACTGATGTTGGCACGGCTGAGTCAGATCACACTCATTCACATCTGAAACACAAGCCAAATCCGTACACAGTTACTGAATACAATTATACATGTAATCTATTCTACAGGTCATTTATTCAGTTATATTCAGCACAATTCAACGTGTAATATTGCTTTTTTTACAATATTTTTATAAGTTAGTTAATAGTAAAATTATTTATATGGACAGTTAGTTCATATATTTCTTCTCTAACAAACAAAACAGTCCAAAATGAGTCAAAGCATCAAGCAGGGGTGTGCAATATCAACTGTCCACAACATTACTGTAATTGTTGTTTTAATGTGTGAGCTGATTATGGAAGATGTCATTCATGTTACAAAACCCAAACAAGAATATGCCTTGATAGTGCATGCTTTCACTATTAAGGCATACATTTCACAATGCAAACAAAAATCAAGTTATGGGGGCAAACAAAAGTATATTTATATTATAAAATATAAGGAATATCATTCAACCAAGAGTTGCAAGAGAAAGGGGCATTCTTGAGTGTACTTCTAATTTCCACATCTTTTATTCATAGTCGGGCACCAAATGCATCGGTTGAGCTGCCTGTAAAAGAAACATTCTTTTGTTCATCATGAAGCTTAATAAAATCCTTCCCTGCAGACAGACCTACAGGCCCTTAGACACATATCTGGTGTGCTTGTACTGGTCCCTAAGAGCCGTTCTTATCAGTATGTTCTTCAGTTCCAATGAGTGCATGTGTAAAAATACTTTTTCAGGAAACCTTTCCTCGCTGAGGAATTCCTTATCATGTTGTTGATCATATTTTATTGGCAAAGATCTTCAAGCTTTGAGTCAGACATTAGGTATTAGGCTAAAGTTTCACATTCCTTAGTAACCTCAAAACAGCTAAACAATGTGGAGTTGCAAATTACACCTTTGGAAGACAACATCAACATAGAGGGTGGGCACAGCATTTGCCTGTTTCACTAAACCCTGGGATCGATTTCAACTGGTCTCTCTCTTTTTGAAATATGTTGTGCTAACAGATTCACCTTTAATTTGAAGCTCCTTTTATTCCTGTCCGCCCAATGAGATGTTTTAAATTCCTTTGTTAAATATTTGAAATCAAATTCTTGGCAGAACTGTGAAGCATGCTAATATGATAATAGGCCTTCTTGCCCTTATATCGTACTGACATCTATTTCACTTTATGGTATCAAAAGTGACAATAAGAGCAAAAAGATAATGAGTACTACTCTAATATATAAGACGCATCCTGTATGTTGCCCAATAAAGATTCTTCTACAGTCAATATAACACTTAAAAACACAGACTGCTATTTAATGTTTTAATATTTTTCAGATGAACTTCAACCATCCCTTTCAACACCTTGCAATTTTTGTTTAATTCATTGCCTTAATGTGATGTGCTGTTTACAAAGAGAGAGAGATAAATTAAAAATACAGTATATGTTGCTAAGTACAGGCCTTGAACACCAGAGGGTGAGAGCAAATGCAAAACAGAAGTTTAGAGAGAGATACTGAAGGATATCTTGAATTCCATTGAACACACACATTCTTGAGCAAAGCTGTGCAGATAGAAAGGCAGGTTAGGTCTTTGACTCACCTACACAGCTGTGGTTGTTGCTGGCGAGCTGGTAGCCATCTTTACACTCACAGTAATAAGAGCCAGCAGTGTTCACACATCTGTGCATGCAGTAGTGTGATAGCATACACTCATTTCTATCTGCAAAGAGATTTACACACAGTGTTTGAATAAGCTTATATAGCATTATTAACACATCTACAGGGTGATAGAAAAACCTTTTTGAATGAAGATTATTTTCTTAATTACTTACCTACTTACTTACTTCATTTAAAGTCTTAGGGATGCACCTAAAAGCTGTCTAATAAACCTGACATTGCTTTTGTAAGTTGCTTTGGATAAAAGTGTATGCTAAATCCATAAATGTAAATGAGAATGTCTGTTTTGAATGCAATGAGTGCTTCGTCATAAGCTAGACAAGCCTGACAGAAATGCTGAGAATTACTGTTACCCAACACTTCTTAATCACGGGTAAGAAAAACATCCAGTAAAAGTGTCTATTACTTAAGTGTTCTCTGGGATCGAACCCATAATCATGCGATCACATAGATTGCATATCATTGTGTAACGCAATGCTCTACCAACTGAGATACATGAAACACACATTACAAGGCGGTACAAAGCATTAATATAAAAGTGTCCTGTTGCTCATAGGGCACAAATGTAGCATACGCTCCAATGGGTCGTATTTCAGGGATTTTGACAAACGACCTATATGGGCGTATTGGTTGGAGGACATGTTGCACTGATCAGAAAGACCACACTGGCTGACAAGTTTCACCAGATAAGTTTTGTTTTCTAGAACAGCCCAAAACAGTGCTAACCAGCACTTACCAGCATGATTATATATACTTATTATAGGATTATAATTATTGTATGTATTGTATGTATTGCTGAGTTATATCAGTAGGCTGCTTTGATGACTACAGTGCAGTATGAACTTACCCACACATTGTTCTCCATGTTTCTGGTATCCAGAATGACACTGACAGGTGTAGGAGCCTCTTGTGTTGTAGCAGATCTGGTCTGCATTGCAGGTGTGTAGGCCTTGAGAGCATTCATCTACATCTGCCCAAACATATACAGTCACACAGACTGATCAATGCATACCATGGTTAAAGCTAGCGAGCAAATCAGTTGATAAGAAATGCAGTTAATAGGAGTGGGCCATTGACAAATATCATGAAATGAATTAACATGAAAAGAGGAACTTTCAATTGATAATCGCTCCACATGGAACTCAAGGCCCAAAGTATTGCTACAGCCTGCTGAATTCAACCAGATTTACTGGATGGAAAGTGTTTTCAGGATCCTTGTCACTGCATGATGAACAAACGATTGCATCATTGGTTCAAATCTCAACATTACATGGCCTTCTCCACCGCTCCGTGTACGTTTTCATAGTTCGTTTTTCAGTTTGAAATGAAATAAGCAGAAATGAGAAAATGGCACCTTTATTCATTTTTTCATTTATTCAAAAAAAAAAAAAAAAACCCTAGAAAAAAAACAAGATTTCAGCTCGATATTTCGTTTTTTGGTTCATGAGTAGAAAACGGATAAATGACTTCAAAATTTGTTTCTCCATGTGGGCGATCATGAGACGCCCCTTTCCGCCGATTGGTCAACCAAATCTGAACCTGTGACATCATCAGCTGTTCTTAAGTTCTGTTAAACAAAATAATAGTCCTCTACTGCTATAGCAGTACCAATTCTTAAACTGTACAGGGAAGGTCCTAGATTGGGCTTTCTTCTGTGCAACCTAACGTTTTTCAAAGAAATAGTTATTTCACAACTATTAATCTGCACCCAGCCTGTTTTATTTAGCTGTGTGGAGTTAAATCTGTGTGGTGAAGCTGTGCTACCCACTAGACAGCGCAGAAGCACATATCAGTTTTCAGTCAAGTGTACATGAAGCAGTCGAAGCGGAATGAACCAAAAAACGGAAAATCAAGCCAAAATATTGTTTTTTGGTTTTTTTTGTTTGTTTTTTTTTGTTTTTTTGTTTTTTTAACAAATGAAAAATTAATAAAGGTGCCGTTTTCTTG
Source organism: Spinibarbus caldwelli (assembly GCA_039654775.1). Classification (NCBI taxonomy): domain Eukaryota; kingdom Metazoa; phylum Chordata; class Actinopteri; order Cypriniformes; family Cyprinidae; genus Spinibarbus; species Spinibarbus caldwelli. Next base: position 31,996,960 of record CM077243.1, on the reverse strand, counting down.
TTTCTGCCTATTTCTTTGTAAAAAAAAAAAAAAAAAAAATTAAAAAACTATCAAAACGTACACAGACCTCCACCCCTTCCAGAGCAAAGACCTGGTCCAGAACCAAGTCCATTCTTGAAGTGTATTTCCTGTTTAAATCCATGATCTCCTCCTGTTTGCATTTGTGTTGCAAATGACGTTCCCCTTTGAGGAACTTGCACCAACGATGTGGGGAATACTTCTGGATGACTGTGTCTAAAGCAATCAAATCTTGATTGGTGCTGTGTCACTCGTGATGTGTGACGGTGTACTGCGGAAGCTACAAAGGACACCAGGTAAAACAGGTCAGATTCTGTTCTTCAACAAGTACTCTGTGTCAGACTGTCTGTCCTGTTGGTATGTGTGTGTCAAAGCAAAAAGAAAAAGTTGGTGTTACTATGGTGAGTTGTTAGTATGATGAGTGAGAAGCCATTTAGATCATGTATACCTCCCTGCCCACGCTACATCACGGGTAGGGACACACAATTTGCGTGTACACTACTTGGGAGCAGAGCAGCTCTCGGAGGGGTGCACATTGTGAGCAGCTGCCGATCAAAATGCTCTGATCCCGGAGGCAGTGCGGCAGCTCCGATCGTGGGAGTCGCAAGTGGAGCTCGCGGAGATGGCTCAGACACTTTCTTGGCTCTCTCCCATGTGCTTCATCACTTGTGCTTGGGAACCAGAACCCTGCTCCAAGGATTCTTCCTCCCCGAGTGAGAGCCGGATGTTGATGTTGTCCAGCTCTGAGGAGGTGGATATTGTCTCCATCAAGGCAGGAGATATGGAGGACTCACCACCTGTATCCCGTGACTAAGCTTAACATCAAATGATCGCCAGAGAACCAAGAAGTGTGCCGCAAAAGCAAGTTACTGACTTGTCCCTCTGGCCCACCAAGGAGACAGCTTAAGTCATCAGCATACGTGGCCATGGAGAGAGACACCTTTGGCTCAATCTATCAGGCACCAAGAAATAAATCCTTCTACTTTGATCCCCTGCTATCTTCTATGGTCTCTTCAGTGACACTGTCAGTTTGGCCGTCAAGAGGTTCCAGGAGACTAAATGAAAATCGTTAGACTTCCAAAGGTTCATGCCCTGCCCTCTCACGAGATACACCCGAGGTCAGCCTCGAAAGGATTGTTCACCTAGAAGACTTTTTTTTTTTTTTTTTTTTTGCATACAGTAGAAAAGGTATCCAGAATCCAGTTTGATTCTAGACCACCAAAATTCAATGGCATGTTGTCGATGTTGGTGGCCCCCGAGCAGGCTTGGTTAATGGAAGAGGAAGTTCAATCTTTTTTGGCAAAGGAGGCCATAGAATGTCTTCCTTCTCCCGAGAGAAATTCTGGTTTCTACAGTCTGGATTTCATTATTTCAAAGAAGGATGAGGTTGCATCCTATGATAGATCTATGTTAGTTTTAAACCATACTCTGAGGAGATACATGTTCAAAATGTTGACCGTCCCTTTTATCGGGAGCCAAATCAGATCCAAGGACTGGTTTGTCATGATTGAGCTAAAAGATTTATACTTCCACAACTCTATACTTCTTTAACAGAGGAAGTTCCTGAGGTTTGCTTTCAGGGGCAAAGCGTACCAATAGCACTATCCCCTAGCACCTTCATGAAGTACATGGATGCAGCACTGGCTCCTTTGAGACTCCAGGCCATCCGTGTACTCAATTTTATCAATAACTGGCTGATCTCAGCTGTGGGTCTCATGACAGCTGCATCCAACGTGATAACTTTTGGCCTCTTGCACATGAGTTATGCACGAGTTAAATAATCGATCAGAACTAAGAAGTTCTCCCCGAGGGGAAACTCATTCCATATGCTAAAAGTGATGCACAGATGCCTTTGTTCCTTGGTGATGTGGAAGAAGCCTTAGTCTCTGTCCCAGGGACCTGTGCTGTGGGCATCGTGTCACTGCAAGACTCTTGTATCAAAGATTCTTTCTTTTTGTCAATGTATTGAAGTTTATTTGTCATTGTATATAATTATTTTTGTTTATTTTCTAATATGCTTCAACTTCATTTGTTCAGTCCTGGTTTTTCCTTAATTAGCTGCCCACTGGTCTGTATACGCCCTCTGTTAATTAGCCAATCACGTCCTCTGTTAACTAGCCAGTCACTGCAGCCATGTACTAATGAGTTCTGATTTATAAATGCCTGTGTTGATGCACAGTAGACCAAGAATCTGAACCTGCCTGATGTTTGTATGGTGTGTGCGTATACATGAGCAATGTAAGTTTGTTTTCTTTGGTTTCTTTGTTTATATTGTGTACCTTTTGACTTTGTAACCTTAGTATGGTTCATTTGATTTGATTGTATTTTTGTTCTTGTTATAGAGACCACACACACACACTGCTCCTCTGTGCTCTGCTTGCTTTAATGGTCAAATAAAGTGGTCATATGGCATTGTATTACTGGACTCTGTGTTCTTATAGACACCCCTGCTGGACTCAAGCCAGACATTTCCTAAATACTAACCTCCTTTACATGGTCCTTCAAGCCGGAGCCTTTTTGATTATCAGCAGGATATGTACAGTCACTCTTTGCCATCCCTTTCACATGATGTCCGACCACGTCGCCAGATCCAACCTCCTGCTTGCTATGATGACTTTGTGATGCATCTTCCTGCCTCATCACGTTCACCATTGACTAGTAGAGTTTTCTCCTGAGGATTGTGGTACATGGTACCATCCAAGGAAAGAGGAAGTCGAGAATGAGGAGCTATTTCTTGAAGAAACCACTCATCCTTGTCCCCTCCAGCAGTCACAGAACCTGACTATCAAACTGAACTCCTTACGCAGTTGATTACAGAAGTCAAGATGCAAGGTAGATTAATCCAACAGTGTATGAAAGCAGGTGGTCCTCTACATGCTTCAAGGTCTCCCCCCTCTGAACATTCAACACCTAAACCTCCACAGCCTGCTTTTAATCCACCGCCTAGTGGCGTTGCTCAATTCTCACCTCCGGTTCAAGCTCCTTTCCAGCTTAAGTCTCCACCTCCTGTACATCACAATTCCTCTGCTCAGATCCTGCCTTCAACTTCACTTGCTGGTCTTAATTTGCCACAAGCCTCATATCAAGCCTTACCAACCTGCCTCATCAGCATATTTGCTCAGCAGCATTCAACCTGCCACTGTGACCGCGTCCCCACCAGTCACCTATGCACTTGCATCAAGTATTCCTCAATATCTAAGCCTGCAACCTCTAACTGTGCCTTCTCAGATCCCTTATGCATCTGCTTCTCAGTTTTATCAACATCAAGTATTTCCGGCTGCAGCCCCTTTGTTTTCCACTTCAGCACCTTCTAGATATCATGAGAGGTTCATAGAAGGTCCATCTTTTCCTTATCTTACAAGAGAGGATAAAACCCAGTATATGATGCAGAAAAAGGCCTTGTCTAATCTGTTGGATTCATGTGAGACTGAACACTACAAGTATCATGTTTTGCTGGACCATTTGACGGTGGATCAAGCTAAGAGAATTGCGTTGGCTAATGTCCACACCCCTCAACCTTACACTCAAGCAATCAGAGCTCTCAATGAATGTTATGGACAGACAAGGCAGCTTGCACTGAAAGAGCTTCGTGCTATTCTTGATATGCCAGCTCTTCATCCTGGAGATGGTCAAGCATTGGATCAGTTTTCCCTGCGTTTCCAAGCCCTTGTAGGACTATCCTTATGAAAAAGTTTATTCAAGTGTGCTATTAGTATACTACTTTTAAACTTAAAAAAAAAAAAAATAGGAAAGCATAATGTCTACTTTTTATATACTTCTCAGAAATATACTTAAAATTACATTTTACGTATACTTGACTTATACTTAGAAAAAGTCTAAATATATTTGAGCTATACTTGTGCTCCTAGAATCTGTGTTTTCATTGTTATATGGTAGGGGGCGCTATTACACATCTTCTGTACAGAATTTCCAAAAAACACAAGTCAAGAAAAAGAAACCACAGATACTTACACATGCAACCTGACATGATCATCAGACATAAAACAGCATCAAAACTGTGTAACCTTATGGAATAAAATGTCGACCAATGAAGAGGTAATAATAACTGTCAAGCTTTGGGGTGTTGATTGGCTTCATCTACGTTTTGATTATCATTCTGAATCCAATTTTTTTTTTTTCTGCTTTTTGTTCGAAATGTTGTTTTTCTTTATTTTTTATTTATGAGACTTATCCACATTCAAGTGTTTAAAAAAAGAATGCATGAAGCTAGAATAAAATGTTTTTGTTTACAAGCAGATACCCTGTTCTTTCTTTTGATTTTTTTTGTATGTTCAGATATTCATATAACACAATATATACAAATTAATACCTAAATAGGGACATAGTAGTATAACTGAAAGTATGATGTAAAGTTCACTTAAAGAAAACTTACGAGTATACTTGCAGTATAAAACTACTAAACTAGTAGTTTACTGAGACTATACTTCAAAGTGTACTAAAAATGCTACTACAAGTATTTAATTAGTAAACTATCAGTATACCTATGTTCACTTTTAGTATAGTTGCAATACAAGCTAAAAACATTGATGTAAACGAATTGTGTATTCAAAGTTTACTACTGTTATACTTAAAAGTGTCCTTTTATATACTAGAAAGTGGCCCAATTTAGTCCCAAGGAGTATTGAAATAGTACACTTACAAGTATACTGCTAGTACACTGATCTTTGTATACTTATTACATAAAGTATACTAACAAATATACTTGAACTTTACTTAAGTATACTTAATAAAATAAACTTGAAATATACTACTTTTTGGTAAGGGTACTTCAATCCATGGGCCATGATGGTCTTTCTGAGCTTACCTGTGGCTCTCATGTAGAGAGACTTTTATAAAAGCTACCCAGTGATCAGTTTTGTGAATTCAAGAGGTCCGTGAAAAGGGCCAATCAAGGTCCATTCTCTTACAATCTTCTAGACTTTTTCAATTGGCTTCAAGTTGAGTCTCACTGCCAGCCAAAGGGAATTCAGCTGCCTTCAGCGGATCGACAAAAACAGGCATTTCTTTCAGTTAAAGTTACAACTGTTCTTCATGGTGTCAAAACCTGTCATAAAGGAGACCTTCCTGAAGCTGGAGTCAAGTTTTCTACAGGTGGTAGAATGGCAGCCCCTCAGCTAACTTCAGAACACCTTCCTGTTTGTGCCAGAGATAGCCTTAACCTACCTGTCACCTGTTCTAATTACACCTCTTTCAGCTCCATGCCAGACGATCTCTTTGAGAATGTGGACAAGCTACGAAAACTTGATGTTGTAACGCCAAGGAGTGATAAACTAGTTGTCCGTTCCAAGCAAGACCAAAAAGCTGTTCAAATTCTGCAAAGTCAAACAACCAGAGTTATTATGGACGGAATTGATAGTGCTGCAGAAACTGTGCCTACCTTACATCCCTCTGGCCTGAAATCACCTGACATATGGCCCAATAGGCTACCAACGGAACCTTCAGATGATCATGGCGAGTTATGTAAATCCCCACTCTGTAGTGTCCCCTGTCCTGACTCATTACCTCTTCTTGATTCTACTCAGTTTTCTACCTTCCAAGATTTGATGGTTACTGCAGCATCCATTCACGGGGCGGCTGATAAGAATGTTACTCTCTCTGTCGAGACCTACTGTGAGTCTGGATATGTTTCTTCAGATGTGGCATTCCCTGATCCAGTTACCCCAAATTTCTTGCTGGTGGCCAGGCATGAAGTTTCTCAACCCCTGGTGCATTTCCCTGATGTAGAATCACTTGGTCTTAGGCATTGGAGATGCAGCCAGATTTTTGCTGACCACTTTTGAGTTCATTTCACTAAACACTATCTTCCTTTGTTGCAGACCAGACAAAAATAATGCACTGAAATCCCTGATCTTATCCTTGCCTTTGTTGACATGATCTTTGATTCCCAGCTACCTCGTTCTATTTGGCCTATAGGCAAGATCACTGTAATTCATCCTAGTAAGTACGGTTGAAGTGAAGAATTAAAGGTACGTTAGATTTGTAGTCCGTCTTGTCCCTATTCCTAATTATGCTGATTTTCTTTAAGAATATGTGTATGGACAATTTAAGTTTTGCAAATTTGTGATCCAAATTTGGGGGCGGCTGTATCTTTCTTTTTGTCAGTGTATTGACGTTTATTTGTCATTGTATATAATTATTTTTGTTAATTTTTCTAATATGCTTCAACTTCATTTGTTCAGTCCTGGTTTTTCCTTAATTAGCTGCCCATTGGTCTGTATAAGCCCTCTGTTAATTAGCCAGTCACTGCAGCCATGTATTAATGTGTCCTGATTTATAAATGCCTGTGTTGATGTACACTAGATCGAGACTCTGAACCTGCCTGATGCTTGTATGGTGTGTATGTGTGTACATGAGCAATGTAAGTATGTTTCCTTTGGATTCTTTGTTTATATTGTGTATCTTTTGACTTTGGAACCTTAGTATGTGTAACGGGGCGACCGAGACGAGAGACGTGGATCCATTTGCAAGCTTAATTGAGCAGAGACGTGGTCAAAAATACAGGCAGGGTCGAAACACCAGTAAACAGGTATGGCACGGGCAAAAGAGTCCAGTAATCAGGTTTGGGTAGATCAATGGCGAACAGTATCCAGAGGGCTTAACTAGAGGGGTAATCCGGAAACACGAGCAATAGTCCAGGCAGGGGCAAACAGAGTCCGAACGACAAGACGAGAGATATATATATCCAAGGCAGGCAATAAACTTAAGGGCAGGCAGAGAACAGACAAAAAACGAGATACACAGGCTAGGATCAGAACACAAATGATTCAGGTAATAACCAGGAAAATCTAGACTAGGACTAAGACTAAGAAGACGGAAAGGCTCCGTATCGCAGCTATCACTAGGAGAGCGATAAACGCAGAACAGTACTCGGCGACTGGAACGAGGAAGTCCAAAGCTTATGTGGGGTGTGTGATAGTGTGATGGGTCTCAGGTGTGAGCGTGTGATTAGTGAAATGGCTGCTGGGAAATGTAGTCCGGAGTGACATGTACCAGTCTGCGTAGTGTGAGAGTCAATGTAACGGAAGAGTGACCTCTGGTGGCAAGCAGATGTAAGTCCATGGACCATATTCATGACAGAGCCCCCCCCAAGGAGCGACTTCCAGACACTCTAAACAATACACAATCCAGGAGGGCAGTGGAGCGGAGGTGGAACATGGGGAGGGATGGAGGGACGGAGAGCCAGGTCCATTTAAAGGTGTAAAACAGGGGACCATGATGGAGCCAGCAGAACGGGTGGAGCTGAGGACCACCATAGCAGAGCAGACGGGTCTGAGGATCCCCACGGCGGAGCAGAAGACCACCAGAGCAGGACAGAAGACCACCACGGCGGAGCAGACGGAGCAGAAGACCACCAGGGCGGAACAGAAGAGCACCACGACGGATCAGGAGAGCACCACGGCGGATCAGGAGAGCACCACGGTGGATCAGGAGAGCACCACGATGGATTAGGAGAGCACCACGGCAGAGATTGGAGCCCAGGGAAAATTGAGACACAAAAAAACAGAGAGAGCATATATGGCCTCAAGGACCGAGGCAGGGAACACAAGAAGTCCATCAATATTTTCCCTGGTGACAGCTGAGCTGGCAGACAGTTCATAAGCAAGCTCATAGGCTCAAACTGGACAGACAGGTAATTCAGCATCAGATTTGACTGCAGAATTTAAACCAAAAGACAGTTCACAATTGAATGCATTGACTGGTACTGGATTGGCAGAAAGTTCAGTGATTGAGGCTGGATAGACAGACAGTTCATAATTAGATGTATTAACTGAAGCTGGACTGGTAGACATTTCAGTGACTGAAACTTGATAGACCAACAATTCACACTCAGACCCCTTAATAGAAAATGGACAGACAGATTGTTCAACAACAGACTCAAAGTCTAAATCAGGACCGACAGGTAGTTCAAATTCAGACTCAACAGAAGCATTAGGACAGACAGACAGCTCAGGTTTAGATTCCTTGACAGAGACAGGCAAGACAGACAGTTCATGAATGGTCTCTATGGTAGTGACAGGGTTAACGGGACAAACATGGAGTGCGTTTATAGTTTCTGGGCTCATAACTGAACTGATGGGGCAGATAACAGGTTCCTTGTTTGGAACTGGACAGACAGACGGTTCAACATCAGACTCCTTGGGGAAAATGGGACAGACAGACAATTCAAAAACTGATTCATAGGTTGATCCTGGACAGACTGACAGTTCATGATCAGACTGATTGACAGTAACTGGCAAGACAGAGAGTTCAAAATCAGCATCTAAATGGACAGACAGATCACAATCAGACTCCATGGCTGATTCAGAACAGGACGAGAGTTCGGAGATGGCCTCATCGGCCGGTTCAATGCAAGAGTTCACTGATGGCCTCCATAGCCATGACAGGACAGGCAGAGAGTTCACAGACGGCCTCCATAGCCATGACAGGACAGGACGAGGATTCGCAGGCGGCCTCCATAGCCGTGACATGACAGGACGAGGGTTCATAGGCGGCCTCAACAGCCATGACAGGACAGGACGAGAGTTGGTGAGTGGATACCACTGACACCTCCGGAGGTTCTGCAGCGGTAGCTGCCACCTCTGGAGGTTCTACAGCAGTAACAGTCTCTTCAACCGCAACACGAAAGGCTGAGAGAACATTGCTGGGCGCCACCACCATACAAGGAGCTGAAGCGAGCCCCGCCGCTTCGGGAGGTTCTGCAGCATGTGCCGCCACCTCTGGAGAAGCTGCAGTGGGTGCCCTCGCCTCGGAGAACACAGCAGCGAGCATCACTAACCCAAGAGGTTCTGCAGCTTCAGCCGCCACCTCTGGAGACATCTCAGTGGACGCTGCCACCTCGGGCAGTTCTGTAGTGGTGTACGCAGCCCAAACACAACATAAAGAGATTCCCATCATGGGAAGCACTTCGGACAGGGGAATTAGTTCAGGAAGAGGAGGGTTTGAGTGAGTGGTTTGGGGATGTGCGTGCAGACACCAGCAGTACATCCCTCACACTAGACATCAGACTGGGATACCGAAAGACTGACCTTGACTATCTGGGTGCAACAGACAGGACATGACAAGACTCTTGGCGATCAGCTGTGACGTGATGTGACAATGGGAGATCAGCTGAGATGTGACGAGACTCTGGAAGATCAGCTGAGACATGACGAGACTCTGGAACATCAGCGGAGATGTGACGAGACTCTGGAAGATCAGCTGTGATGTGACAAGACTCTGGAAGATCAGCTGAGACATGACGAGATTCTGGAAGATCAGCGGAGACATGACGAGACTCTAGAAGATCAGCTGTGATGTGACGAGACTCTGGAAGATCAGCTGATATGTGAGGAGACTCATCATCTGTGACGTGATGAGACTCTGGATGATTAGTTGAGATGTGATGAGACTCTGGGAGAGCAGTTGTGACGTGACGAGACTCTGGGAGATCAGCTGAGACTTGACTTGGCTCATGAATGGCAGCAGTGACATGACGGAGCGTTGTTGTGGCCACCATTTTGCGAACGGGCTCCGGTGTCGCTGTCATTATGTGAGCGCGCTCCGGTGCGGCCGCCATTTCAGTCACGGATGCGGTGTCACATTCTTCCTCCGCGAAACCCACAGTAAACAAAGAGCCAACAGTCAATAAAGCATAATCCATAAACTGAGCGAGTGACGAACGCAGACCCTCGCGTCTAAGCTCAGATCGTAGAGGTTGATTCAGACCATCACAAAAAAACTCTAAGACAGTCCAGTAGATCAGAATAGTTTGCGATTGCTAAAAATTCCCGGATATAGCTCTCCAGCATTCGCGGGCCTTGTTTAAGGGCTAACAAAATCCTTGTGGTGTCCAAACCTGGCCAATGTTCCTCGGAAAAGCTGCTGGATCCTTGTGGGGCTGAGTATTCTGTAACAAGGCGTCCGAGACGAGAGATGTGCAGATCCATTTGCAAGCTTTATTGAGCAGAGACGTGGTCAAAAATACAGGCAGGGTCAAAACACCAGTAAACAGGTATGGCACGGGCAAAACACAAGAGCAGTCCAGTAATCAGGTTTGGGTAGACCGATGGTGAACAGTATCCAGAGGGCTTAACAAGAGGGGTAATCCAGAAACACGAGCAATAGTCCAGGCAGGGGCAAACAGAGTCAGAACGACAAGACGAGAGAGATATATATCCAAGGCAGGCTATAAACTTCAGGGCGGGCAGAGAACAGACAAGAAACGAGATACACAGGCTAGGATCAGAACATGAATGACTCCGGTAATAACCAGGAAACACTACACTAGGACTAAGACTAAGAAAACACGGAAAGGCTCCGTATCGCAGCTATCACTAGGAGAGCGATAAACACAGAACAATACTTGGCAGTTGGAACGAGGAAGTCCAAAGCTTATGTAGGGTGTGTGATAGTGTGATGGGTCTCAGGTGTGAGCATGTGATTAGTGAAATGGTTGCTGGGAAATGTAGTCCGGAGTGACGTAACAGTATGTGTAGTGTGAGAGTAAATGTAACGGAAGAATGACCTCTGGTGGCAAGCAGATGTAAGTCCATGGACCAGATTCATGACAGTATGGTTCATTTGATTTGATTGTTTGTATTTTTGTTCTTGTTTTAGAGACCACACACACTGTCCCTCTGTGCTCTGCTTGTTTTTATGGCATTGTATTACTGGACTCTGTGTTCTTGTAGACACCCCTGCTGGACTCAAGCCAGACATTTCCTAAATCCTAACCTCCTTTACAACTCTAATGACATATACTTCCCTCACAGGCTGGGAAGTGGAGGGCTATTCAACTCAAGGTCTGTGGAGAGAGCATCATCTCTCTTGGCACATTAACAATGATGGCTGTATTTCTAGCCCAAAAGTACTTCCTCCTAAACCTCAGAGGCAACCACATCCTTGTATGCATGGACAACATAAATCATCAGGAAGTCTGAGGTTGCATCATCTATGCAGACTGGTGTACTAGGTCCTTTTGTGATCACAAGGCAAACTGCTTTCTCTCAGAGCAGTTTACATCCCACATACCTCATTGTGGGAGCAAACAGCCTGTTGAGGCAGGGTCTGAGGAAACTCCATTCCAAGATGGTGGAATTAATTTGGATTAAGTTCAGCCGGGTGGAAGTGGATCTCTTCACATAAGAAATAACCCACTGTCCACTCCCTCACACATCCAGCTCTTGGACTAGATGCCAAGGTACATAAAAAGGCATGGGGTGTGCACAAATAGTTGAATATTCGATCTGTAATTATTATTAAAAGGAAAGACAGCTGTCCATCACTGCATTCACGACTGCAGGTAAGTGCAGCTGAACCCCGAATGAGCCAAAGTTATGTGCTTAAGGTACCACTGAATACTGCAAGGACTACGATGCTGCAGGCCTTCCATCCATCTCCTGGTGTGTCAGCAGCCCAAGAGAGACAACTTACTGTGCCCTGTCAAGGCCCTTGAGACTTCAAAGCACATCTTAGATGAGGAAAACTGACCAGGGCCCGTATTCACAAAACATCTTAAGGCTAAAAGTAGCTCATAACTTGCCGATTTAGGAGAAAATCTTAAAAATAATGGGCGTGTCAGTCCTAAATTTAGGACTCCTAAATTTTTAGGACTCCTAAATTTTTGCTCTGAGTATTTCACAAAGTGTTTTAGCGCTAAAGCTAGCTAAATCTGTGAAACGTTAGGAGTAGTGAGGACTCCTAAGTCACTACGACCAAGTCACAACTATCCTAAAATGGCTGTTGCCAGCAATCTGCCTTGGAATATAAACATTTTAGAAACATTTGACGATAATGAGCTTTAGGTATCACCTTTGGGTTTGGAGGTTATCTCCAAATTTTCCTTAAATTATATCCTTTCCATTAACCAGTTGGGCAAGAAGTAACAGCTGTTCTTGCATCCAGTTTGGTTTTCTTTTATGTTTGCATGTCTTACTATCAGCCATGATTTTTCTACTCTTTTGTTATGCTGTTTATAAGCATATCTGCTACGAGAAGCATAAATGCAAGAGGCTGACAATTAACTGAACATATACTTGTTTAGTGACACTTAGCCTGCATTTTAAAATCTTCATTTGTATGTGGGAATTAACATTATTTTAAAACCTTTATTTGGATATGGCAACATAATATCACGCTCTACAATATTTCTATGAATAAATCTCTGACAGAGACCCCTATCAGCCAATCACTGTGTGCATAGTTAGTAAGCATGCTGACTTCATCCATAGCAACGAGGTTAACCCCACTGTGAGACAATGGGTCTTCGCAGGCCCGTCGTCAGGCGAAAGGGTTCACCCAACCCAAAAAAGTTGACAAAAATATAAAAAATTCCCAAAAGAAAAAAAAAATGGCAATACTCGCAGAGATGTTAAGTGAAAAAAAATGAAGATTTATTTACAGTGCTCGAGAGGTGAAACAATCCCAGTAGAAAATGACCAAAGCTATATACAAAGTAACAAAGAAAACACTGTACAAAAGAACAAAACAAACAGATAAATATGTGTATATACACACGTAAACTTCGTTGAAAATTGCTCACGGCACCACAGTTGCACGCTCGCTCGCCAGGTAAACTGACAACCTACCCTGGTTTGGGGCTCTCTTTTATAGCCCAAGCCCCGCCCCCTCAGATTAAACCAGGTCGATGTAAGTATAAAAAGGTAAGTATGTACATATTTACAATAACACACGAATATACATAACTACAACATCCACTCCATGTTTACAAGTTTTCATTCTTCAAATAAATGAATATATACAAAAATAACAGAAATAAACAGATTGCAACAACAACGCAACATTTCCTACTTCCCCTTTAAGACAAACAATGGACGAGTCGGCTTCCGGTTGCTTCGCGCCAGCGCAACGAACTCTGGCACTATATAGCCAGGCCACTGGGTGGCGCTCAGGTTAGCCAGCCGATGGAAGGAGAGCAACGCGAAAGACCGACGACACAGACGCAGACAAACACTGAACACAGGTAAATGTTTACAACACAAAACAAAACCAAAAGAAAACGAAGAACAACTTCAAAATACACATATATGTGTTTATGTGTGTGTGTGGTTATGCGCAGCGTGGATCACTGTCGGAGATGGAGATGGAGTGGATATGTTTACATGTATGTGAAACCAGTATCCTAATGGCATGCGTGTGCACCCACATCGCCTCAGCAGGGAATTACAGAGGAGGAGTGAGGTAAGATGCAGTGTGTATGTGCTGCGCTAACCAACAGGGACAGGTCACTTTGTCAAATCACCTTCCCCCTCTCCAGGCCGCGAACTGACCGGGTACCGAGACAGGTAGTCGGCTATCTTGTTCTGTGCCCCAGGTCGATGTCGAACTTTGAATTGGTATGGTTGCAGGGAGAGATACCATCTGGTCACACGAGAGTTGTGATCTTTCATTGTGTGGATCCATGTCAGGGCTCTGTGATCTGTTTCCAGGATAAACTGCCTTCCCAGCAGGTAATACCTGAGGCTTTCCAATGCCCACTTGATCGCCAGGCCTTCCTTCTCCACTGTGGAGTATCGAGTCTCTCTTGGCAGCAACTTCCTGCTCAGGTAAGCAGTGGGTCTCTCTTCACCCGCATCTCCCTGGGCCAGGACTGCTCCAATCCCCACAGCAGAAGCATCCACCTGCACAATAAACTCCTTAGTGAAGTCTGGACTCTTGAGGACTGGGCATGAACACATCTGTTTCCTTAAGATGTTAAAGGCTGAATCACACTCCTCAGTCCAGTTAATGGGGTTCTTCACACTTTTGCAGAGTAGGTTGGTTAGTGGGACAGCAGTAGTGGAGAAGTTGGGAATGAAGCGTCGATACCATCCCACCAGCCCCAGGAAAGACCGGACCTCTTTCTTAGTTCTCGGTCTTGGACTGCATCGAACAGCTTCTACCTTGTCCACCTGAGGTCTCAGCTCCCCATTTCCTAGGTGGTATCCAAGGTAGTTAGTCTCTGACTTTGCCCACTCATATTTAGCCATGTTTAAGGTCAGGCCAGCCTCTTGGATCTTGCTCAGGGTCTTTTCAAGGTGCAGAAGATGGTCTTCCCAAGTCGTACTGTATATGACGACGTCATCCAGATAAGCGGCTGACCATTCTTCACAGCCTCTGAGGACTTGGTCCATCAGACGTTGAAACGTTGCGGGTGCCCCATGCAACCCAAACGGTAAGACAGTAAAATGAAATAGACCCAGCGGGGTCCGGAACGCCGTGTAGGGTCGGGACGCCTCCTCCAGGGGAACTTGCCAATACCCTTTGCAAAGATCCAAGGTGGTGATGTATTTGGCTTGGCCGATCCTCTCGAGAAGATCATCAATGCGTGGCATAGGGTAAGCATCAAATCTTGACTGGGCATTCAGTTTTCGAAAGTCAATGCAGATGCGCAAGGTGTTGTCTTTCTTCGGGACGATAACAATTGGGCTACTCCACTCACTCTTGGAGGGTTCAATAACTCCCAACTCCAGCATCATCTCGATCTCTGCCTTCAGGGGTGCCACTAGCCTTTCAGGTACTCTGTACGGCCGCTGTCGGGAAGGGGTTGGATCAAGAAGGTGGATTTGATGTTGTACCAGGTTGGTCCGCCCAGGCCTCTGACGAAACAACGAAGGGTACTGGTCCAGAAGGTGGTGCAGCTCAGCTTGGTTGGACTCTTCCAGATGAAGCAAATCAACACCTGCTTGCTGTGCTGTCTCTCTCACCATCGGCTCTGGTTGTTCGTCCTCCTGATCCCCTTCCACTTCCCGAATTAGCAGCGATGTTTCAGGTTTGCTGGGTGGCTCTTTCCACTCCTTCAGTAGATTAATATGGTAGGTCTGTGTTGCCTTGCCTTTGTCAGGGTGATGAATTTTGTATGTCACTGGTCCCATCTTGCGAACAACAGTGTAGGGTCCTTGCCATTTCATCAACAGTTTATTCGTTGAGGTAGGAAGCAGTAACAGTACCTTTTTTCCAGGCTCCAGTTCTCGGGTTCTGGTGTGCTGGTCATACCATTTCTTCTGAGCTTTTTGGGCCTGTTGGAGGTTTTCTTGGGCCATCTCCCTGTATCGCTCCAGGCGGTCTCTCATTTCAAGGACGTACTGGACAATGCCCTTCTCAGTCTTCGCCGTCTCCTCAGACGAAGCGGCCTCCCAGCTCTTCCGCAGGAGATCCAGTGGCCCTTGGACCCGCCATCCATACAGGACCTCAAATGGAGAAAAGCCTGTTGATGCTTGTGGTACCTCCCTGTAGGCAAACAGCAAGAATGGTAGCCACTTGTCCCAGTCCCTTCCAGTGTCAGAGACAAACTTGCGGAGCATTTTCTTGAGCGTCTGGTTAAAACGCTCCACCAGTCCATCAGTCTGGGGATGGTATGGGCTGGTCTTGATCGCGGTGATGCCTAGCTGTCGATGCAGTAGCTTCATCAGCTGTGACGTGAAATTGGTGCCTTGGTCTGTGAGGATTTCATCTGGTATCCCCACTCTGGAGAACAGCTGGATGAGGGCATTGATGATCTTGGGCGTAGTGATGGAACGCAGAGGGAAAGCCTCAGGATACCTTGTCGCATAATCGCTGATGACCAGGATATATTGGTGGCTGGCACCGCTTTTCTCCAGAGGTCCCACAATGTCCATGGCGATACGCTGAAATGGGACAGATATCACAGGAAGAGGTAGTAAAGGTGCCCTATCCTGTTGGCGCACAGCACTGGTTTTTTGGCATGTGGGGCAAGTGGTGCAGTAAGTCTGTTCATCAGTGTACATGGAGGGCCAAACAAATCGTGAGCTTATACGAGTGTATGTTTTCTGGAGTGCCAGATGCCCTGCCCATGGAATACTGTGTGCTAAGTGTAAAACAATGGGATGACAACATGTAGGGACAACCAAACGGGTGAATTCAGGGGTTTCCATGTACAATACATCCTTTATGATAACATATTTTTCCCCACACAAGTCAGCTTGTTCTCCCTCAAACACTTTAGCAAACAGTGGTTTCAATGACTCATCAGCTTTTTGCAGTTCTGCAATGTTTTCTGGGACCTTCCAGCCATGAACTCCAAGACCCTCAGTTTGGATGTCAGGGGCTGGGGTACCCAGACCTTTGTCTAGTCATCGTTGACAACGTGTCTTTCTGGGGCCCTTAATCCCACCTTGCAACAGACTATGGTGTAAGTCTGGCAATGGCTGCAGACCTGCTTTAACCTGGGCTCGTGTTACAACAGGACAAGCAACATCAGCATGGTAAGATGTGGTTACAAAGTTTCTGGTAGAATGCAAAAGTTCAGTAAGTACTGGTAAGTCTCTTCCCAAAATCATGTCAGCAGGTAAATCATCAACAACAGCCACATTCAACAAATACGTTTGGTCTTGTACACACACACTAACTTCAGTTTGAGGGTACTGCTTCACATCCCCATGAACACATTGTACATTGACCAGATTAGCAAATGGAACATGTGACATGTGACTTCTTTTGAGCAAAGATAACGAGCTACCAGTGTCCAACAGAGCATTCAAACATTGTCCATTTACAGTTATTTGAACATATTGTGTCTTGCGTGTATTGTTCATATCAATGTCCTCCTCTCTTGGGACATAGCAAAAACCAGTCAGTTTAGATTTACGAACCGGACACACTGTTGCCTTGTGACCCGGTTGTTGGCAGTAATAACAAACAAGTTTGTTTTCTGAAACTACTTTCGGTGCATGAGCAACTTTTGAGTCAACATGAGGTTCAGAGTCACTGGGAAAGCTTTTAAAGTTACCTTTCGTGGGTTGAGAGTGCTGACTACCACGGTGAGCATTGATGTACTGCTGAGCCAGTTTAGCAGCATCAAGTCCAGTTATTGGCTCATGCTCCTTCACCCACACTCGGATCTCGTAGGGAAGAACACGGAGTAACTGTTCCAGGACTATTGTCTCACCGATCTCCTCCTTTGTATGCCGCTCAGGCCTCACCCAACGACGGTACAAGTTCCGCAGCCGATTATAAGTTTCAGTTGGTGACTCTCCAGCTGGAGTAGAACCAGCACGGAACCGCTGACGGTAGGTCTCTGGAGAGATGTTGAACTTTTCCAAGAGCGCCTCCCTCAGGTCAGCGTAGATCTCTGCTCTGTCCTCATCCATAGCTAGGTATGCCTCCAGCGCCTGCCCGGTTAACAGTGGAACAAGACGATAACTCCACTCGTCTTCTGGCCACCTCCAGGTTCTAGCCAGATGTTCGAAGCGACACAAGAAGTTCTCTATGTCCTCCCCCTGCTGGAAGACTGGCAACTTCGGCTCTGTTCGTAGCGTCGGCTGGCTGCTGGACCCCATGTTGGTTGGTGAGTCTCGGTCTCTCTGGTAAGCTGTACTTCTGCGCTGAGCTGGTGTTGGGAGCTCCATCCGTAGGCTCTCAACATCACTCGAGCCCTCAGCCGGCCGGACAGCTTGCAGAATCGACTCTCGTAGACTCTGTAGCTCCAGAAGATAACGCTGCTCTCTCTGCTCTTGAGCGCTCAGGAAATCACGCATCACAGCATACATCCCACCTCCAGATGATGCAGCAGCAGAGACGGGTCTGACTTGAGGTGACGTGGACTTGGGACAAACGGATGGGGAATCCCCCTCTCTCTCCTCCTCTGTAGAGTCGACAGAGTCCCAGGCCACATCCTTCTCAGCCACAGCTTTGGACTGGGAGTGAAGCCCCACCCTAGGCTTCCCGCCTCTCGTCACAGTCTTGCGAGTAGCCATCCCACTTCTGACACCAAATGTGAGACAACGGGTCTTCGCAGGCCCGTCGTCAGGCGAAAGGGTTCACCCAACCCAAAAAAGTTGACAAAAATATATAAAAAAAATTCCCAAAAGAAAAAAAATGGCAATACTCGCAGAGATGTTAAGTGAAAAAAAATGAAGATTTATTTACAGTGCTCGAGAGGTGAAACAATCCCAGTAGAAAATGACCAAAGCTATATACAAAGTAACAAAGAAAACACTGTACAAAAGAACAAAACAAACAGATAAATATGTATATATACACACGCAAACTTTGTTGAAAATTGCTCACGGCACCACAGTTGCACACTCGCTCGCCAGGTAAACTGACAACCTACCCTGGTTTGGGGCTCTCTTTTATAGCCCAAGCCCCGCCTCCTCAGATTAAACCAGGTCGAGGTAAGTATAAAAAGGTAAGTATGTACATATTTACAATAACACACGAATATACATAACTACAACATCCACTCCATGTTTACAAGTTTTCATTCTTCAAATAAATGAATATATACAAAAATAACAGAAATAAACAGATTGCAACAACAACGCAACATTTCCTACTTCCCCTTTAAGACAAACAATGGACGAGTCGGCTTCCGGTTGCTTCTTGCCACCGCAACGAACTCTGGCACTATATAGCCAGGCCACTGGGTGGCGCTCAGGTTAGCCAGCCGATGGAAGGAGAGCAACGCGAAAGACCGACGACACAGACGCAGACAAACACTGAACACAGGTAAATGTTTACAACACAAAACAAAACCAAAAGAAAACGAAGAACAACTTCAAAATATACATATATGTGTTTATGTGCGTGTGTGGTTATGCGCAGTGTGGATCACTGTCGGAGATGGAGATGGAGTGGATATGTTTGCATGTATGTGAAACCAGTATGCTAATGGCGTGCGTGTGCACCCACATCGCCTCAGCAGGGAATTACAGAGGAGGAGTGAGGTAAGATGCAGTGTGTATGTGCTGCGCTAACCGACAGGGACAGGTCACTTTGTCACACCCACCCTTACTCTTAGCTTAAGACTTCTCTCTATTCCTTAGTAAAAGTTTGTCTCAGCAGCTTTGTGGTTAGGTTTTAAGATAAAACTCTTAGCTAAAAACTTTTACTGCTCTTTAGGAGAATTCTTAGTGGTAAGATAAAATGTTAAACAGTGACCCGTTTCGGGACCCCTCAGGTTATGAATTAAACCATGGTTTCCCCAGAGGAACCTGTTTTGTTCCAAGTGTCCTTTGTAGCTTCCATGGTATGCCATCACTCGTCATGAGTGGCACAGTGCTAATCAGGATTGGAGTAGTTGCACACATGCTTCAAATGCAATCATGCAAAGGCATTCCCCATGAAGTCTCGTTCCCCTCTCAGGAAACCATGGTTAAGTTGTTCTCTCGAACTCTTCTGTTCAGCATTAAAAAAGGTTATTTTGAATAATGTGGATAACCAAACAAGTACTGGTCCACACTGACTTTTATAGCATAGAAAAATACAATAGCAATCAATGGGGACCATAAACTGTTTGGTTATGGACATTCTTCAAAAAATCTCTTTTGTGTTAAACAGAATAAATAAATTAATACAGGGTTGGAACAACTTGAGGGTAAGTAAATGATTACAGAATTTTTATATTTTCAAGAAACAGGTGAGAACAATTAGGCAATTACAAAGAGAAACAGGTGACATTGATAAGCCTAACTGATTAAGTGATTAACAATCAGGTATTGACATCCCTAGTCTCAGTGCTGTAATACATGATCAACACTCTCAGAACACCACCCACCCAATCAACTCAGCCAGGACAACTGTGTAAATCTGAAGGGAAATTCACTTGAAATGTCCTTTCATTTAATCTTGTTTGGGTCATTTTTATGCTATTTGTGCTTATGTGTTTGTCCATAACTTATTACTGACATAGTAAACTGAACTTAATGTACATTATTTGTTAGATTTAAATCTATTTTGTGAAAAATGCAAAAACTTTTAAAACAAAACAATTTCATATTTACATGTTTGTTTTTCAATGGAATAACAGTCCCTTTACACAGTAGGCATAGTAATAGCAGCAGACATGCACACATATAGACCCCAAGACTGCCCTTTTGGTCTCCAACTAAATAGGTGCCCTTTTTCATTTTGGTATTATTTTCATGGCATCCCTTGTCACAGCCATCACCATTTGTCAATGCTGTGAAATAAAAAAGCTAATAAAACATCTGAATACAACCAGCCTAACTAGCAATAGCTTAGCGATGAGCAAGCTGGTCTGGTGTTGGCATGAAATAGAGTTGTGCAAGTTCAAAAATTTATATATATTTAAAACATTAAACATCTTATAACATTATTTATGCAATTGTAACTGCAGTGTAAATACATTAATGCCACCTCTGAGCTGCATGAAACAGTCTGTGCAAATGCATCTACAATAAATGAAACTTAAAATACAGGTTCTCTGCCACCTCTGATTTTATTAACTGAGAAAATGGGTGAGTAGAAATGGTTAAATATTAATGAAGCAATGCAATGCTGGAGAATGAAGAGGTTTATTGTCTTTGCAGATGGAGAGGGAGATTCGCTGGAGTGCACACACTTCTCTGGGATGAAGACTTGGACAAGTAGACACATGATAGAGGATGCTGGAGACACAGGGGGAATGTTGAAAGTAATTGCAGGAGAGAATCGTATGAGGTAAGTCTGCAGGTAAGTGACGCAGACGCAGCCTGATGTCCCTCGTCAAGAGCCATATTTTCTGCCCGAGTTGGAGGTGGTGGTGAGCTGAGTCCAGAAACTCTCACTCTCCCAGAACCAGTAGTCAACAGCAGGAACATCCCCGGACCATGGGAAAAAGTGGGGTTGGAAGCCGAGTACATACTGGAAGGACATAAGTCCAGTAGCTGGTTGGCAAAGGGGGGTCTGTGTGCACTTGGCCCAGGCAAGACATTCTTAGAACCGGGTCTGTAGGAAATCTTAAAGTCAAATATGGTAAAGAAGAGTGCCCAACAGGCTTGTCGAGGGTTAAGTCTCTTGGCTTCTTTGAGGTATTTAAGATTCTTATGATCAGTAAGTAACATGAAGGGATGTCTGGAACCCTCCAACCAAGGCCTCCATTTCTCCAGGGCGAGTGTGATGGCAAGCAGCTCTATATTCCTGATATAATTATTTCCTTTCCACCAGGGTGAACTTTCTGGAGAAAAAGGGACATGGAGTCCCAGCTGGAGTCCCCTGCTGCTAAGAAAGCATCGCTCTGTGGAGGAGACATCAACTTCAGCAAAGAAGAGCTTATCTGGGTTGGGATGGATAATGGATAGATCTTGCCACAGGGCACAGGTTCACTCAGAAGTAGGTCTATAGCACAGTCCCATGGCCTGTGGAGAGGCAGTTGGGAAGCTCACTTTGGGCAGAATATGTCACTGAAGGGGGCATAGTAGGGAGGTATATCCACTGATTGTTGATTTACTGGACTCTTGATGTATGTGGAGTTAACTGAGAGAACTTTCACAGGTCGCCAGAGAATTTGTGGAAGGAGAGGGAAACATTCAGGGTAACAGCCTTCGCGCCACTACAGGACTTCTACTGAACGCCCTAGGATGATGTCAGCGGTGGATTGCTCCAGAACAAGGAAATCAATGGATTACTGATGGAGTTGGCCAAGCTGGAGCTGGATGGGTCCTAAACGGAAACGCACATGACAGCAGCTGAGTGGTCTTCCTGTTACTGACTGGACTTGATATTTGACTTCGGTGGGTCTTCTTTTCACCTGGAGTTGATGGCAGAGCTCCCCCGAGAAAAAGTTGCTGGCTGACCCAGAGTCGAGGAGGGTGAGAACTGAAACAGACACATCATGAGCAGTAAGGGTGACTTCAGTGGTGAGTGGAGATGCATGAGAACTAGGAGTATGAATGACGGACAGGACATACAGAGATGATATGCCCTCGTACTCTGCAGTGCAAAAAAAGACCGCTCAGCAGAGGATAAATGAGAATTTTCCACAACCGTAGGCTCCGTATCTGGTTCTAGAGAGCTGGCATACCTTGGCTGTTGTTGGCTCAGTGGTCTTCCAAACACTTCTCGGAAATGAGCCACGAAGCTGCTGAATGACTGGGTGTCTGGGCCATCCTGGTTCCAAATCATTTCCGCGCACTGGAGCACTCACCCTGATAAAAGAGTGATTACAAAGGAGATCTTAGATTTCTCAGTGGGAAG
The DNA here is from genome assembly GCA_039654775.1 of Spinibarbus caldwelli. Taxonomy (NCBI): domain Eukaryota; kingdom Metazoa; phylum Chordata; class Actinopteri; order Cypriniformes; family Cyprinidae; genus Spinibarbus; species Spinibarbus caldwelli. The sequence continues at coordinate 31,975,006 of CM077243.1, read as the reverse complement.
TTGGTGGGGCTGCATCTCGAGGGCCAGTGAGCATTGTAGAAAAAAATCTGTTGCAGCCCTCCTCTGAACGCAGCAAATCCTCGATCTTCTGAAACAAGTTTGTGGCGCTCATGCGGGGGTGTTTGGACTGGTCTTCTGTTACGAAAATACCAGACTCAGAGACAGGATTAGCAGGCTATACACACAGTGATTTTATTAACAGAGAAAATGGGTGAGTAGCAATAGATAGGTAGTAATGGAACAATGCAATTCTGGAGAATGAAGAGGTTTACTGTCTTTACAGATGGAGAGAGAGATTATTGATCTGCTGGAGTGCGCACACTTCTCAGGGATGAAGACTTGGACGAGTAGACACACGATAGAGGATGCTGGAGACACAGGGGGAACACTGGAGGTAATTGCAGGAGAGAATTGCAGGGGGTAAGTAGGCAAGTAAGTGGTCTGTATACCAACAAGTAGGCCAGACAATGAGTTGGGGAGAAATGTGTGCTTTTATACAGGAGCTGATGAGGATGAGGTGCAGGTGATCAGTATTCAGGGGATTGTGAACGGAGTGAGGGACTGACAAGTATGCAACTATTTTTTTTTTTTTATATAAATAATGGGGTACCCTTTTTTTTTCCGTTGAATACATGCCACCCAAAATGTCAGTTTGAATACCAGTTTGCATTTGGAAAAAAAATCTGTCTAAAAATGTACTTTTACTGAAATTATAATATTATGCTATGGCTTTTTATGCATTTTTTTAATGCTGGGAAAATAAAATAAAATGTTCTGAAATGTAGGTTTCCTGTTTACTGACTCAAAATAACTTTTCAGTTTAGAACCTATTCAAATAAAATCTGGAAATTTACCACTAAATGCACTGTTTGCCGAAACTCAATGACGGGGGAAAAAAAAGAGTTCTCTTACCCAGCTCATAGACTAATGCTGCCACAAATACTGTTGTTGTGTTAAGAACAATGGCTTACCTTGGCAGTAGTTTTGCTCATCCTGTGTAAAACCTGGCAAGCACTGTGTGGCTCCAACTGCTACAACTCTGTGGTTTGACTGGGTGCATGTTTGTGGGGTCTGAGGGTTAGTGGGGTTAAAGGGAGTTTGGGGAATAGGGTCTGTGGGCTGGGATGATTGGTCTCCATTAGTGACAAAAATCTGGGCATTCTGAGGGAGGCAGAGGTAGCCGCCATAGTGGTTTATGCACTTCATGCCTCCTTTACAGGCATCAGAGACAAGGGCGCACTCATCAATATCTGTTCATGAACATGGAGAGAAAACTGGCATTAGGCTTTAGAATCACTTTCTCAGAGACATGAAAATAGGCAAAGGTACCCCTTTTGGCCAGAAAGAATATTATATCAACAATATTATTTTATTACCTTTGCATACCTCTTTAATGGGATCATATTCATAGCCTTCTGTGCACTGCTGTGAAGAAAAAAAAAAAAACACTGTATAAGAACGCTTTACCTGTCAATTTAAAATATATATGAGATGCAATAACTATATACTCAATAATATGCTTTATTTATAGTTTTATGTAAATACACTTGCCGTATATGATACAGGCTCTTCTGCGTCTTGAGAAACAGCACTGGCAGCAATTGTCATTACCAGATAAATTTCCAACATCATGATGGTTCTACATGGGTTAACAAATCAAAATAACAACATAACACCTTGTAGTTACATAACTGCAGAACATGTGAGAACATTTCATTCTGCTTTTATTGGCTCAACTCCAGTCAGAGCTCATGCAGTTCACATACCTCTCTAGAAGAGTGTTTTAAAGCGCTACTGAAAATGTAACCATTTAAATCAATATAATCGTATAATCAATATAATCGTACAATAGTATGTGGGCTGATCAAACCAGCAGCCCACATACTTTAGGTTGATACACAGTAACAAGAGCACTGAAATATAACGTGTGATCTGTTTTTGCACAGGGTCTGTTTCACGATGTTGTGGTTTAACACTCACTTCTATTAAATGACGTTCTTATAAATTATAATGTTTGTTCAGAATAAAACGAATAAACTAAATTTTATCTCAGCTCATAAAGTACTTAATATTTATGCGCTGTAGAGTATGATAAACTATAAACTCCTCTCACCTGCTGTAAGAAGCGTCGGGAGTTTGGAGCTCAGTCCTGTGGATGGTGAGGGTTTGATGTCTGTAGCGGAATGTCAGAGATGTTTGAGGAACTCTTCATCATCGCTGCAGGAATGTGGGAGCGGTGAACAGGTCAGTGTTGCCAACTAATTTTCAGGAAAAGTTGCTAAAGGCAGGTCGATTTGTTGCTAAAAGTTGCTAAATGATGTTGTGACATCATTGGATAATGATGTCATTATGTAACCATGAGGCAAAACTGTGTCATTGCATAGAATACACATTGAAATTACTCAAATCTCAGCAAAGAATATTATTTGAAATATGTTAATTTAGATTTGTTTGTAAAAAATAAACATTTAATATTTATTATTTGTAAAAGCAATATGGACACATTTTTATTATATTTTTAAATACAACATTGGATTATTGAAAAGTTACACATTTTTGAACAATTACATTTTATGTTCTCCAAATAACTAGTAAAACTACACATTATTAACAATTACAGTTTTAAGCAGTGAATTGGTAGTAAGTTAAATGCTACACTCTAAGGAACGTCCATAAAATAGGACACAGTGTACTTCATATGTTAATATGAAGGAATTTTCTGTATTAATTTTTCACCAGCATATTTTAAATGATACAATGCATTTAGATAGATAGATAGATAGATAGATAAATTTTGATATAAGATCAATAGTGTACCTGATTAACAATTATAGGAACAAACTAACAACTACAGTGATAAATGAACAATTATTATTTAACAAGTGCAACTAGCAACTTGATTCACATGTGATGTGTGTACTGCTAGGCTCCGCTTGGTTAAGAGGAAAAATGCATGACTTATTTATCATCTAAATCAATTTTCAAAAGTTGCTAAAAGTTGCCAAATACATTTTAAAAATAGCTAAATTTGTTGCTGGGTGCTTTTTGGAAAAAAAAGTTGCTAGGGTAGTCTGAAAAATTGCTAAATCTAGCAAGAAAATTGCTAAGTTGGCAACACTGGAACAGGTTGCTTCCCGCTGCAGGGGTTTGATGTGTTTGTTTCGTGGGCTCGAGGAAGGGCAGGATGTGGCTCCCCCCACAGGTTGTTTATTAAACTCTTTGATGCCAGGCATTGTGCTCATAATAGGCCAGGTTGTAATGTCAATGTCATATTGTCCATATTGTTTTACTTTTTTAATGCATTGTAAATGTCTTCTATCTGAGCAGTATACTATACAAAAATTCTGGAACACTCCCTTCATAGCATTTCCTCAGTTTCTGTATTCAAATCCCAACTGAAAACTCTTTTTTTTTTCTTCCTCTTAAAGGATTTTGTTATGCCTTCATTCTGTTGTAAAGTGACTTTGAGCTGTGGGAAAGGTGCTTTACAAATTTAACTATTATTATTTATTATTATTATTATTATTATTGGACAAAGTGATAGAATGTAAAACAGTAATTGTCCACAATGAAGAACTGATTGATTTTCCTCCCTTTGCACTGGATTTGATATAATAAATAAACAAACAAACAAACAAACAAACAAACAAACAAGACTGTATATAGGGTTTTGTGATGCATGTGCTGTCACGGTGCACACACGAGGGATGAACGAGGAGATGAGGGTAAACTCAAAATACTGTCTTTAATAACTCCAAAACAAGACAAGGCAAGACAAGGCAAGGCTGGGACGGACAGGAACACCGGGAGTAACGAGTTGACCAGACCCAAAATGAACAGAACAGGCCGTGGCCTCGGTCCCCTCGGCCCGGTCACCTCAGCCCGGTCACTATAGCCGGAAATCCTTTGTACCCCCCCCAAAAAAATTCCTTGGGGGAACATACGGGCTTAACTCAGGAACTGGAGCCCCCATGGGGCTGAACACGGGAACAGGAGCCCTCCGTGGGCGACACTCGGGAACAGGACTATCCAAAGGAACAGGAGCCCCTCTTGGGCTAGGCTCGGAATTTGAGACCTTACTGGGCATGACAGGAGATCCACAGCCCTTCCTGGGCTGAACGTGGAGTCAGGGGCCCTGACAGGGACTCTCAGGAACCGCTTCTACTTCAACGACAGGGAGGCAGGCGGCTGGGAATGGCCTCTGTAGCCATAACCAGAGAAGACGAGTCTCCATAGACATGACATGACAGACTGGGTAAGTTAAAATGTTCCTGTGGACACAACTTTAAAAAGCCTAGACTCCGGTCAAGCTGGGAACGACACTCCTGGCCATGACTGGGGAACTGGTGTCAGCGGCGAACAGCGCCCTTGTGTGAGCCGCGGACGTCGGCGTGAATTTCCCCGCGAACGGCAGGCTTGGGTAAGCCATGGACGGTGGCATGCTCGGGTGAGTGGCGAGCTGGTTCTTGAGGGAGCCGCGGACAGCGGCATGATATCCCCGCAGACGGTGGGCTTGAGGGAGCCGCGGACGGCGGCATGATATCCCCGCAGACGGTGGGCTTGAGGGAGCCGCGGACACTTGCGGCGATCCCGCCGAACTCCTATGCTTTATTAGTGGGCTAGGGTGGGATGACGAGCGGCGACTTCTAAGCCGTGGGACAGACAGACAGACAGACAGACAAGAACTAAATAAAAACTTTCCAAAAAACGAACAAAACAAAACGAGGTGAAGGGGCACCGCTTACTGTTTTGGTCTGGTCTTCTGTCACTGTGCACACACGAGGGATGAACGAGGAGATGAGGGTAAACTCAAAATACAGTCTTTAATAAGTCCAAAACAAGGCAAGGCAAGGCTGGGACGGACAGGAACACTGGGAGTAACGAGTTGACCAGACCCAAAATGAACAGAACAGGCAGGAACTAAATACACATGATAATTAACACACACCTGAAAGAAATCTTAAACAATCAAATTTGACGAGGACAGGAACAGGAAGGACCAAATAAGGGAATGGAGGGGGACACACAAGACAAGACGGACAGGACTGTGATGTGCAATTTAATGCATAAGCAATCTTTCTTGATGTAATTAATGTAAGTTTATTAACAGGCTCATCTATGTGTTTCATTCTATGTGGCTCATCTATCTGTTTCTATTACATTCAAAAACCCTTATAATATAAAACCCCTTTACTGTTAAAAAAAAAATGGTAACACTTTATTTTAAGGTGTCCTTTCTACACGTTACATATACTTACTATTATAATAACAAATTATGCATGATTACATGCAAGTAACCCTAATCCTAACCCAAACCATATAGTAAGTGCATGTAGTTAATTAATATTACTCAGTACTTAAATGTATAATTACACTGTAACATGGACACTTTAAAATAAAGTGTAACCAAAAAAAAAAAATTTTTTTTACTATTTAATGTATTAATCACATACATACATGTGCAGTGTTAGATATAATGATTCAGGCACTAAATATGGAGTTTATATCTAAAAGTACCAGTTAAAACACATAAGAACAACCCAAAAAACAGGCAACCAAATCCAAAATGTAATCAAATAAACACAAGAACTGCAGATTAGAGCCATAATCAAACATACAATACCTGGAAACACAGGAAACGCAGCTCAGATAATGAGACTTTGCAGTGAGTGAATGAACGGTCCGGTCATTTGGACATACAAACAGGACATGAAGCACGGGTGATGGAAATGAGGGCGTGAGAACCAGTCAGTGATCAGCTCATACGGAAGACTCACAGGTCTCAATGAGCTCAAACAAAGACATACTGTTTTCTAACGAACACTGACTCCTGACACCTGGAAACTTCCCCTCGGACTGCTGATGGCTTTGCCAGCTATTTGATAAGATGACATCCATCAGCAACCAGTTCTTTACAACCAACCTCCACCCACACATTTCCACTCTTCTTTGTCACCCTTCAAAGAGAACAAGGTCTCTAATTTCTGTGCCAGCCGTCCTCTGTCTGATCCCCTCCCAACTACTAAAGGATATCTCACCCACACAGATACTCGCTTTGACTCACATTATCAGCACAACTTTCAGTACTGGCAACTTTCCCACTGCATTTAAGCAGGCTCAGGTAACCACTGCTCAGGCTATATTCACATTCATCTGGATATATTTTTCTTTACATTTCTTAATTTTCTTTTTCTTTATATTTTAGCCTTTTGTCTACACTGAGTCCAGTGAAAACAGTTTTTTTTGAAGACACTCTCCCAAGTGGATAAATTTGAAAATGCAGCTTTCACATTGTAGTGTGGACTATGAAAACAGAGGTATTCGAAAACGATGACGCATGTTATGTCATGACGCATATTGTACCCACACACATCTATGGTTGTACCTGCATGTTGTGCCTGCTATTCATTTTAATAATGTTGCTAAAGATACGTATGTCACTTCACATAATATTCATATTACATTTCTGTAAAGATCACAGAATATTTACTCGCAATTGTTGTTCTGTGGCAAAAGATGATGACAGCTGTTTTAGACCATACATGGAATGGAGATTTTCAGTGTGATCTGGGGTCTGTTCTTTGTATCTTGCTCATTACATCCGCAATCAAATGACAAATGCAAGATCTAATAGCGCTAATTACATTCTGGCTGATTAAGTTCTTCGAAAACACATGCAGATTTGATTAGTTTAGCTGGATTGAGTTGCCCAAAATGTGGTACAGAAGTAGGAAAATATTTTACTGATTATGTCTTTTGTTTTTTAAATTTTGGAAATTTAGGCATCATAAAGGACACTGTATAATGCATGTTACTTATATTAAATAAAATATTGTTAAAAAGACTAAATATATAGAACTCTTATGGAATAAGCAGAAAATGCTGCAAAAAAAATTCAACTCAATATCTTGAGGAAAACAATAATCAAAAAGGAAATACAGTTGCTTTAGTAGCTCAAAAATAACACAAAAACCACACAAATTTGCTTGAGCACCAAGTATACTTTGCAAATGTCATGGCATTCAGTACTTTTCACTAGGTTCTCTGCATCTCCAATGGTGTACAAGAAAATGTTACTTCCAAAGAATCTCAAGGTGATGCATACTGTCTTTGGTGAAGTTAAAGCCTGGCTTTAATAAATCTCTCAATAACAAAACTATCACACTGTGCTAAAGGATCCTGTGTATCCTGCAATATTCTTTGAATTCTGAAACCTCCATGTTAATTGTGTACCTTCTGAAACAGGTTACTCTCATTAAAAAGACAGGCTGTTACGCTGAAGCAAAGACAAGGTGAGGTGAGGATCTAAATGCAGCAAGATTTATTGAAGAAAACATGCAAAAAAAACAACAACAGATAATCCAATCAAGGTATAAATCCAGCTCTGGCAAATACAAAAAAAAGAAACAAAAAGAAAAGACAAAGGCAAACATAACAGCTACACAAGCGTTAAGACATAGACCGACAAATCTCCAGAGCCTCGTCCCGTCATGACCTCCACTCCCAAGCCTTGTCTCGTCATGACCTCCACTCACTCCCAAGCCTCGTTCCTTTATGGCCTCCACTCCCGAGCCTCGTCCCATCATGAGCTCCACTCCCGAGTCTCGTCCCGTCATGAGCTCCACTCCCGAGCCTCGTCCCATCATGGCCTCCACTCCCGAGCTTCGTCCCGTCATGGCCTCCACTCCCGAGCCTCGTCCCGTCATGGCCTCCACTCCCGAGCCTCGTACCGTCATGGCCTCCACTCCCGAACTTCGTTCCGTCATGGCCTCCACTCCCGAGCCTCGTCCCGTCATGGCCTCCACTCCCGAGCCTCGTCCCGTCATGGCTTCCACTCCCGACCCTCGTTCCTTTATGGCCTCCACTCCCGAGCTTCGTTCCTTTATGGCCTCCACTCCTGAGCCTCGTCCCTTTATGGCCTCCACTCCTGAGCATCGTCCTGTCTTGAGCTCCACTCCCGAGCCTCGTCCCATCATGAGCTCCACTCACGAGCCTCGTCCCGTCATGAGCTCCACTCACGAGCCTCGTCCCATCATGACCTCCACTCCCGAGCATCGTCCCGTCATGGCCTCCACTCCCGAGCCTCGTCCCATCATGAGCTCCACTCCCGAGCCTCGCCCCGTCATGGCCTCCACTCCCGAGCCTCGTCCCTTTATGGCCTCCACTCCTGAGCCTCGTCCCGTCATGAGCTCCACTCCTGAGCCTCGTCCCGTCATGATCTCCACTCCTGAGCCTCGTCCCATCATGGCCTCCACTCCCGAGCCTAGTCCCATCATGATCTCCACTCCCGAGCCTCGTTCCTTTATGGCCTCCACTCCCGAGCCTCGTCCCATCATGAGCTCCACTCACGAGCCTCGTCCCGTCATGATCTCCACTCACGAGCCTCGTCCCATCATGACCTCCACTCCCGAGCATCGTCCCGTCATGGCCTCCACTCCCGAGCCTAGTCCCATCATGAGCTCCACTCCCGAGCCTCGCCCCGTCATGGCCTCCACTCCCGAGCCTCGTCCCTTTATGGCCTCCACTCCTGAGCCTCGTCCCGTCATGAGCTCCACTCCTGAGCCTCGTCCCGTCATGATCTCCACTCCTGAGCCTCGTCCCATCATGGCCTCCACTCCTGAGCCTCGTCCCATCATGGCCTCCACTCCCGAGCCTAGTCCCATCATGATCTCCACTCCCGAGCCTCGTTCCTTTATGGCCTCCACTCCTGAGCCTCGTCACTTTATGGCCTCCACTCCTGAGCCTCGTCCCATCATGAGCTCCACTCCCGAGTCTCGTTCCTTTATGGCCTCCACTCCTGAGCCTCGTCCCGTCATGAGCTCCACTCCTGAGCCTCGTCCCATCATGAGTTCCACTCCCGAGCCTCGTCCCGTCATGGCCTCCACTCCCGAGCCTCATCCCGTCATGGCCTCCACTCCCGAGCCTCATCCCGTCATGGCCTCCACTCCCGAGCCTCGTCCCATCATGAGCTCCACTCCCGAGCCTCGTCCAGTCATGGCCTCCACTCCCGAGCCTCGTCCCTTTATGGCCTCCACTCCTGAGCCTCGTCCCATCATGAGCTCCACTCCTGAGCCTCGTCCTGTCATGGCCACCACGTCAGAGTCTCCAGCTATCATGTCCACCATGTCAGAGTCTACAAAGAATGTCTCTGGGCTGATTTTCAATGTGGGGGACCCACTGCTTATGTTGGTGCGAGCAGCTGGCATCCCCACAGCCTCTGCACTCTCAAGCCCTGTAGATTCTAGTACTTCATGAAATGCACAATGGTCCTAGAGGTCCTTCTGCCATCGGCTGTGCTTCCTGCGATGACTATTGCCATCTTGTGTGTGTGGGCTGCACACACTTCCCATGAGCACTGAACACTCTGCCTGTCTTTTCACAGCCATGGAGGCCATTCCTGAAATCCTTGCAAGTTCAGGATGAGCTTTGAAGAGCCTAACAATCCAGGATCACATCAAATCATCAATAGTAAAATCCATATAACTGAGTAATCCAGGTACAAAGTACAGACCCCTGAACACACCAGTAAGTGGTAGGATATTTTCTAATAAAATTATTGTGCCCAAAGAATAGCGTGAGAATATTATCTGGTCTCTCTGTATCATCTTGGTAAGAATTTTTGACATTTTACGCATGCACAGAAAAGTGATTTAAGTCTTTTCAAGTGTGTCAAAGGACAACTACTGGTAAATGCTTTAAAAAGCTAGTGTGGACAGAGAGCATTTTAAAAAATGGCATTTTCAAATATATCCGGATTAATGTGGATGTACCCTCAAAAAGCCACCACTTAATCCTATAGCAGTTTCACAAGTTCACACTTAAATATAATAAATAGAGTAAGAGTTATGCATATTTGGTGTGCTGTCCGAGGGGAGGACTCCGAGCTTGGACAGGTCCAGTAGAACCCAGAGGAATCCTGGAAAACTGTCAAGGAACATAGGTAAGTCTGCTGTGTATATATACACCTCTTATCTTGTTAATTGGGTTAATTACTGATTGTGCTCCTCTTGTGTTAATTAGGTTAATTATCTGAGCGAGCACCTCCCAAATTTTGTTAATAAAACATTAAAAACTACAGACCAATCTCTCTTCTTTCTTTTCTGTCAAAACTCTTGAAAGAGTTCAATTAGCTCTCTGCTTTTCTCCAACAGAATGACATACTTGACGACAACCAGTCCAGCTTCAAAGGCGTAAACTTTACAGAGAATGTTCTGCTGACTATTGTTGAAACACTTTGGCTGGCAAAATTGAACCCCAAATCATCTGTCTTTATTCTACTGGACCTGTCTGCTGCCTTTGACACTGTAAACCATCAGAGGTCAAAGGGTGGTGTAGATATCCTCATCCTCTGTAATGCCTGTCCAAGCCAGCAGGCAGTCCATGGCTATGAGCCGTGTTTAAGAGCCGTGTTTTTCTTCTTGTAATTAGAAACGCTTGTCCTCCTAATCTAAAAAATTTAGGAGCACCTTCTAATCAATAATAAAAAATTATGATCAAAAATTAGCCTTCTTAATACGAGGTGACATTTGACTCAAAGTGATTTACAGGGGTATATTCTTTTTACCTTTGTAAATGCACTTTTCTAATTTCATTAAATGTATGCAGTGTTTCCTCTAGGATTTATTCCAGCTGTGGTGGCAGGACTATTTCCCATGGACCACATCCCCTCCCCACCCAAGAATCACTTGCACTCAGAATTGAATTTATTTTAACTAAAAAAGACAAGTAAATAGTAAATAATAAAATAAGAACAAATAAATTAATGACAATCAATAGCACAAACAAAAACAATAACAAGATACAAATTAAATTAACAGTACTTAAATTTTTCAGTTAGGTCTAACTATAATCTATTCAACTGTAAAATAACACTGGATAGTCTCACTGTATAATGAAAGACAGCAGCAGGTTTATTTAGGCTGCTGTCTCTTTAAGACCTCATGCATGGATCTAATATGTTACACATGGCTCTATGCTTTTTTTTTCTTTTTAGGAGCACTTGTCCTCCTAATTAAAAAAATTTAGGATCACCTTCTGATCAAAAATTCTGATCAAAAATTAGCCTTCCTAATACGAGGTGACATTTTACTCCTTAAAGGGATACTCCACCCCAAAATGAAAATTTTGTCATTAATCACTTACCCCCATGTCGTTCCAAACCCGTAAAAGCTTCGTTTGTCTTTGGAAAACAATTTAAGATATTTTGGATGAAAACCGGGAGGCTTGTAGAATATGAGAATACTTTTTGTATGCAAAGAAGGAGAAGAATTGTTGAATAAATGTCGTTATTTTTATTTTCTTTGCATACAAAAAGTATTCTCGTTGCTTCATAAAATCTAGATTGAACCACTGATGGCAGATGGACTATTTTGACTATGTTTTTTATACTTTTCTGGGCCTTGACAGTGTAATTTACTTGGCAGTCAATGGGACAGTCACAAGCCTCCTGGTTTTCATCCAAAATATCTTAAATTGTGTTCCGAAGACGAACGAAGCTTTTACGGGTTTGGAACGACATGGGGGTAAGTGATTAATGACAGAATTTTCATTTTGGGGTGGAGTATCCCTTTAAAGTGACTTACAGGGGTATTTTCTTTTTACCTTTGCAATGGCATCATTTTCATCTATGTCAAATTCAAAAATTTATGTTTATAAGCTTTTTAAAATTTATATTTAAAACAATATAATAACAAGTAGAATAAGACAAATAAGTTACCAATCATATGAAATTAGTATTAATAAAAAATTAATTTGTACTTCAGAGGTGGCACAGAAGAACACAAAAGTGGCTTGTAGGTACATTTTCAGAAATTTAATGAGGCTCAGATGTGGCATGAGTGCAATTAAATTCATAGATTCATGTGGAGATTATTGTTTTAAATATAAATTTTGAATACAGAAATATTAAATGATTTAAATAACTGAAATTATATGCTAAAAATGAAACTGAAACTGCCAGCAGGTGGCGGCAAGTCACTGATTTTGTCACTGAATCGTTCATTCAATTGATTCATTCGAACAGCTGATTCATTCAGGAATTAAATCTTTGTGAATGGGTAATCATGAATCACTGACTCACTAGATTCATTCAAAAACGCACTTTCATTCATGAATGAAACACCGCTGTGTTTGCTTTTAGAGATGCGGCTCAGCTGTTACTTTATTTGGAACTATTTTCATTGATGAAATCATGCAGTACTTGTTTATTGATCTGCATGACCATATTCTACATAAACTACCTAAACTTAATAACTACCTTACTAACTATTAATAAGCAGCAAATTAGGAGTTTATTGAGGCAAATTTGTAGTTAATGTTTTGTTAAAAGCAAGAATTGGACCTTAAAATAAAGTGTGACCGTAGATCTCTTTCTCTGTGACGTACATCCAGGTGGAACATATTATTGCTAAAGAAATAATGTTGGATCTGTTTAATTGTTTAATGTTTAAGTGCACTAAATCATTGGAGTAGTCCTACATGCGTCACTAGAGAGAAGTCTGTTGTTTTCACTGGTGATATTTTGATTAAACATTTTGAGGTTAAAACAATGCAATCTATGCATGGGTGAATTGTTCACAAGAATACAGTATAACATGCATTTAGAAAAAGATGGGGTGAATTTTCACTTCATGCTGACGTTCATTTTATTTTCTTAAACCACAGGTTGGTGCTGCACTCCAGCCAGACTTTTCCCCAGATACACCCTCAGACATCACTGCCAAAGCCGGCCAGGTAAACACTAAACCATCTTTAGACTACACCACAACCTAGTCTCAATGCAGCTAGTCAAAATTTAACCCAACAGCATGTAGTTTTCACTGGGATGGTACCCTAAGGTACAACAGCTAAAAGTTATGTCTTTGTACTCTACCAGTCAAAAGTTTTTGGACAGTGAGATTTTTAATGTTTTTTAAAGAAGTCTCTTCTACTCACCGAGCCTGCATTTATTTGATCCGAAGCACAGCAAAAACAGTAACATTTTGAAATATTTTTACTATATAAAATAACTGCTTTCTATTTTAATATATTTCAAAATTTTCAGCATCATTACTCCAGTCTTCAGTGTCACATGATCCTTCAGAAATCATTCTAATATACTGATTTGCTGCTCAAGAAACATTTCTGATTAGTATTATTATCAGTATTTAAAAGTGAGTACATTTTTTTTTTTTTTTCAGGATTCTTTGATGAATAGAAAGATCCAAAGAAATGAATACTGTTATTTAGCAAGGATGCTTTAAATTGATCAAAAGTGACGATAAATATATTTATAATGTTACAAAAGATTCTATTTCAGATAAATGCTGTTCTTCTGAACTTGCTATTCATCAAAGAAACCTGAAAAAAATTATACTCAGCTGTTTTCAATATAATAATAATAATAATAATAATAAATGTTTTTTTTGAGCTGCAAATCGGAATATTAGAATGATTTCTGAAGGATCGTGTGACTGGAGTAATGATGCTAAAAATACAGCTTTGAAATCACGGGAATAAATTACATTTTAAAATACATTCAAATAGAAAACAGTTATTTAAAATAGTAAAAATATTTCAAAATTTTACTGTTTTTGCTGTACTTTGGAGACTTCTTTAAAAACATTAAAAATCTTACTGTTCAAAAACTTTTGGCTGGTAGTGTACCTTATTTAGCCCTAAATGGTACATATTAGTACCTTTTGAAAGGGTGACTGGTCAGGTTTGATATTTTGGCCAATTTTGCTTCAATAACATGTCTTTTTTCATACTAGTGGAAAGAAAACATTCAAAATACACATTTAAGTGTTTATTTTATTACACTTTATGTATTTGCACCTTTTTATTTCAATTAAAATACATATCTTTAAAGACTGTGTTTTTTCCCCTTGTGTCAGAAACCTCCACTTAAGTAGAAATCTCTACTTCAGCAGCACTTACATACAACAAACTTTACAGTTTTATTGATTATATTGATTATATTGACAATAAATAAATGTGATCTATATTCTGAAGGCTTTTACAGAGTTTGTTCATATATCATTTTATTCCTAAAATCATGGTGAAAATATATTTTGTTCTGGCTGTTGACAGTATTTTCTGATTTATGGAGTGATAAAAATATAAATTCAAAATCCCCCCTGGAAAAGCCTTTAAATGAGAAAACCCTTCATCAAGTCTGTTTTTGCTGAGTTCAGGCGATCAGCTAGTGATCCGGTGTGTTCAGAAGGCTCTGTTCACACTGAATGAATGCAGTCAACTCATTTATTTCATGTGCTGTGAGTTTAGTGTGTGTTTGGGAATGCAACAGTCACCAGTTACGCGGCAGATGATTACAGTATATCACTACAGTATTCTCTCTAGAAATATGGCACATAGTCTTAGAGTTCGTACTTGACTAACTAGGGCCCAGGTCAGGGAGCAGACAGACTGGCTAAACCGACCGTCTGCTAGCCGCCTCACATCACAGAAGTCAGTTAATTCTCAGCACATAGAGACTCCTTCACCTAGATATCACACTATAGAGACTGTGTCTGTTCCCCGTACTAGAAAATACAGAAAACGTCCAAACCAAAGTAACAATTTAATTGATGTTCAACAAATAAAAAATGTTTACAATACAGAGAAACAACTGATAAAACTTGGCTTACTGAATATCAGGTCCCTTTCTACAAAAGCACTATTTGTAAATGATATGATCACTGACCATAAGCTAGATGTGCTTTGTTTGACAGAAACATGGCTAAAACTAGATGAATACATTACTTTAAATGAGTCTACCCCCCAAGATTACTGCTATAAAAATGAGCCACGTCCAAAAGGTAAAGGGGGAGGTGTTGCTACAATTTATAGCAATATTCTCTGTATTTCTCAGAGGGCAGGCTTTAAGTATAACTCGTTTGAAGTTATGGTGCTGCGTATAACATTATCTAGAGAAACACGTGTTAGTGATAAATCCCCTGTGATGTTTGTATTGGCTACTGTGTACAGGCCACCGGGGCACCACACAGACTTTATTAAAGAATTTTCTGATTTTCTATCTGAGTTAGTACTGGCTGCAGATAAAGTCTTAATTGTTGGTGATTTTAATATCCATGTCGATAATGAAAAAGATGCATTAGGATCAGCATTCATAGACATTCTGAATTCTATTGGGGTTAGACAACATGTTTCAGGACCTACTCATTGTCGAAATCATACTCTAGATTTAATACTGTCACATGGAATTGATGTTAGTGGTGTTGAAATTCTGCAGCAAAGCGATGATATCTCAGATCATTATCTAGTCTTGTGTAAACTCCATATAGCTAAAACTGTAAATTCTACTCCTTGTTACAAGTATGGTAGAATCATCACTTCTACCACAAAAGACTGCTTTGTAAGTAATCTTCCTGATTTATCTCAATTCCTCAGCATATCCAACAGCGCAGAAAAACTTGATGATGTAACAGAAACTATGGACTCTCTCTTTTCTAGCACTTTAGATACAGTTGCTCCTTTACGCTTAAGGAAGATCAAAGAAAACAGTTTGACTCCGTGGTATAATGAGCACACTCGCACCCTAAAGAGAGCAGCCCGGAAAATGGAGCGCAGCTGGAGGAAAACAAAACTAGAGGTATTTCGTATAGCTTGGCGGGAAAGTACCCTATCCTACAGAAAAGCATTAAAAACGGTTAGATCTGATTACTTTTCGTCTCTTCTAGAAGAAAACAAACATAACCCCCGGTATTTATTCAATACAGTCACTAATTTAACGAAAAATAAAGCATCAACAGGTGTTGGCATTTCTCAAGAGCACAGCTGTAATGACTTTATGAACTACTTTACTTCCAAGATCGATACTATCAGAGATAAAATTGTAACCATGAAGCCGTCAGCTACAGTATCGCATCAGATAGTGCACTATAGATCCCCTGAGGAACAATTCCACTCATTCTCTATTATAGGAGAGGAAGAATTGTATAAACTTGTTAAATCATCTAAACCAACAACATGTATGTTAGACCCTATTCCATCTAAACTACTAAAAGAACTGCTTCCAGAAGTCATAGATCCTCTTTTGGCTATTATTAATTCATCATTGTCATTAGGATATGTCCCCAAAACCTTCAAATTGGCTGTTATTAAGCCTCTCATTAAAAAACCACAACTTGACCCCAAAGATCTAGTTAATTACAGACCGATCTCAAATCTCCCTTTTCTGTCAAAGATACTAGAAAAGGTAGTATCCTCACAATTATATTCCTTCTTAGAGAAAAATGGTATCTGTGAGGAATTCCAGTCAGGATTTAGACCGTATCATAGTACTGAGACTGCTCTCATTAGAGTTACAAATGACCTGCTTCTATCATCTGATCATGGTTGTATCTCTTTATTAGTTCTACTGGATCTTAGCGCTGCGTTCGACACTATCGACCACAACATTCTTTTGAATAGACTAGAAAACTTAGTTGGCATTAGTGGAAGTGCCTTAGCATGGTTCAAATCGTACTTATCTGACCGCCATCAGTTCGTAGCAGTAAATGAAGAGGTATCATATCGATCACAAGTGCAGTATGGAGTACCTCAAGGCTCAGTACTAGGGCCGTTACTTTTCATGCTTTACATGTTACCCTTGGGAGATATTATCAGGAGACATGGTGTTAGCTTTCACTGTTATGCTGATGATACTCAGCTCTATATTTCTTCACGGCCCGGTGAAACACACCAAATTGAGAAACTAACGGAATGTATAGTCGATATAAAAAACTGGATGACGAGTAACTTCTTACTGCTAAATTCTGAAAAAACAGAGGTGTTAATTATCGGACCTAAAAACCCCACATGTAATAACCTAGAACACTATCTAACACGTGACGGCTGCTCTGTCAATTCTTCTTCATCAGTTAGGAACCTAGGTGTGCTGTTTGATAGCAATCTTTCATTTGAAAGCCATGTTTCTAGTATCTGTAAAACTGCGTTTTTCCATCTCAAAAACATATCTAAATTGCGACCTATGCTCTCAACGTCAAATGCAGAAATGCTAATTCATGCGTTTATGACCTCAAGGTTAGACTATTGTAATGCTTTACTGGGTGGTTGTTCTGCACGCTTGATCAATAAACTACAGTTGGTCCAAAATGCAGCAGCTAGAGTCCTTACTAGAACCAGGAAGTATGACCATATTAGCCCGGTTCTGTCAACACTGCACTGGCTCCCTATCAAACATCGGATAGATTTTAAAATCTTGTTAATTACTTATAAAGCCCTGAATGGCTTAGCTCCTCAGTACTTGAGCGAGCTCTTATCACATTATAGTCCTCCACGTCTGCTGCGTTCTCAAAACTCTGGCCATTTGATGATACCTAGAATATCAAAATCGACTGCGGGCGGCAGATTTTCCTATTTAGCGCCCAAACTCTGGAACAATCTACCTAACACTGTTCGGGAGGCAGACACACTGTGTCAGTTTAAATCTAGATTAAAGACACATTTCTTTAACCTGGCTTACACATAACACACTAATACACTTCTATTATTCAAATCCGTTAAAGGATTGTTAGGCTGCATTAATTAGATCAACCGGAAACGGGAACACTCCTCATAACACACGATGTACTCGTTACATCGTAAGAAGAATGGCATCTACGCTAATATTTGTCTGTTTCTTTATTATTCTGTTTCTCAGTCCGTGTCCGGAGCAGATGGCGCCGGGAGATGATGTCTGCGACCCTGACCGTCGGTGGAGGCCGGACACCTGGATGAGCCCCGGGGACATATCCCCAGTGAAGACCTCGACTTAAATACAATAAAACTTAAAATTAAACAAAATAACTATAATATAATAAAATACCTAACTACATAATACTATTATTGTTAGAAATTATTTAATTAATAAAATAAGTAAAAAAATAAATAATAATATCCTGGCCAGAGGAGAACTGGCCCCCCGACTGAGCCTGGTTTCTCCCAAGGTTTTTTTCTCCATTCTGTCACAGAGGGAGTTTTGGTTCCTTGCCGCTGTCGCCTCTGGCTTGCTCAGTTGGGGACACTTAATTTCTAACGATTATCGTCAATTTGATTTCATATATACTATTTAAACTAAACTGAGCTAGACAATGACATCTCTGAATTCAATAATGAAATGCCTTTAACTGAAAATTGAGTGTTTAATCTTATTATTATACATTACTGACACTCTATCCTCCAATTTGATACTGTTAAGTGCTTTGACACAATCTGTATTGTTAAAAGCGCTATATAAATAAAGGTGACTTGACTTGACTAGATTTGTAGTGAGACGCGTTTTTGAAGGTTTATTTCTTTCAAAATATAAGCTCTACTGCCGTTTCTGTCAAAATAAAAGCAGTATGAATTGCTGACAGCTAGCGGTTTAAATGCAGTCCAAATTCAAAATATCTTTCAAGTATAGAATTTAGGAAAGAAGTATTGTAATTTCCCTACTGTAGTGTAAAGCAAAAATAATATACCTGTGAAATATTAATTTTAATTTATTTTACAGTGCAATTGTTTTACAATATATGGCTATTATTGTCATTGTTGTTATTATTATTGTATTCTAATTAGTTTGGCTCCTAAAACACCAGTGTGAAAGTAATTTAGACTGAGACAGAATACCACAAATAAAAAGAGGGTTGAGTCCACTTTAAAGTTCAGGTACAAGTCAATTCATTTTTTCTGAACATGGGTTGGAGCTCTTAATTTTGAACTCTCAAAGTGCATTAGATAGAATAATTTAACTTTAAAATGTACAAAATTTTTATTTTTTCCCAATTCTTCATTTGTCTTTTTTTTTTAAATATCGCAATAAATATCGTATCGTGGACTTCATATCGAGATATTATTGTATCATGAGATTTTGATATCGTTACATCCCTAGTAAATCAACATCCTCCCAGCGTTCTTAGCATTGTTTACTCTCTCTGGTTTCAGGTGTTCGTTGTGACTATGAACATAAAGAAGGAGTCTCAGTCCAGGCCGGCGTGTCCTCCTCAGGGTGAGGATGAGGATGTGGGCAATGAAGGAGACGTTCTTCCTCCAGACAGCCTGATGACTTTAGTTCAGTCGGAGCTGCCGTCTGTGGCTGGTGCTGTTGAGGGACTATGCGCTGCTCACTCTGTCTGCAGAGATCTCCAGCCAGCTGCCGCCTGAAGGTAAGGTCAAACCCAGAGGAGAGTCCTTCAGAACTCTTAAAATGTCTAAGTTTTATTAAATTTACCCCTGGTTTCACAGACAAGGATTAAGGCTAGTCCCAGACTAAAATGCATGTTTGAGCTGTCTCAGCTGAAAATATCTTAAAATATGTCAGTGCCATTGTTGTGTCTCAAGATGCACACCTAAAACATTTTTTCTAAGGCATTTTCATAAAAGCTTCTTAAATATCTTAATTTAACTAAGGCCTAGTTCTGGTTTAAGCTAAGCCCCGTCGATGAAACCTGGCCTTAATGTCATAAAAAGTCTTAAACATCTTAAATGGTATAACAAAAGTCTTTATTAAGTCTTTATTAACTGAATAAATGTGAGCACTGCATGTTTGAAAAGTCAAAATGCAGCACTGTTTCTGGCTCTACAGACTTTCAGAGCAGTTCACAATCAGTGAATACTGCACATTTATGCTAAGCAACTGCTTATGATGTACTGTTGATGAATTATGCGATGTTTATTTTATGGTGTTTCTATAGTAATGTGTTAAAGATGGTTGTAAGAATACATATTTCATCTCCATTATCTTCTTGAATGAGCAGCTGAAGTAGTAACATAGACATTTCAATTCAAGAGTCCCGATGTGTTTCGAGCTTCTGGGAGAAATAGACTAAGAACATTATTTTGAAGCATTCATTATATAGATTTTATTAGTATCAGGACAACAACCTTTTTATTGCCTTTCTTTAAATACATGAAATACTTTCTGTCGACCTCTAATTCCTTTGTATTCAAATTTTTATACATAAAACAATTGCAGTACATATGTATATATTGAATAAAACATTGAGTGTTTTAAACTTGCAGTTTAGCTGATAAAATGTAATCTAATATCTAAAATGTAACAGGTAGTGTAACTATTTCAGTTACTTTATTAAAGTAATGTAACTAATTACATTTGATTACTTTTTGATTACTTTTCCTATTTTTTAATGTTTTCAATTGTTAATCATTTTGAAACATTTAAAGCAGGTAGGGTTAACCTTACAGTAGGACTATAATAATAATTTATTATTATAATATTATCATTTTTATAATAATTTAATTCTAAAGCATAGCCACCGCGAAAATTAGAGATCATTCTGAGGTTAAATACAGATTTAAAATCATAACAAGAAATAGTTTAATAGCTATGATACTGTTTTTGAGATCAAATCTTTGCTCTCATAGCTATGACAGGAAACACTAGCATCTATCAATGCCTTGAAAAAAAAAACTGTTAATCTTAAATAAAGCATATACACAAGGCCAAATAGTAAATAAAACAGTTATCAAATATGAATGTGTCCTGTTCTGTGTCCTAAACTCCTGAAACATTGATGTCTCATATTTTAGAGCAGTCACTGCTATTTCTGAAATAAATCAATTAAATCTGTAAAAAAATATTCAAATGTACCCCCCTTTGTAATTGTTAACATTTTCATAAGTAACTGTAATTTAATTGCACATTTTTTTCTGAATAAATGACACATATTACGATTACATTTTGTGATTAAATTACGTAATTCTGTTACATGTAACTAGTTACTCCCCAACACTGCTGAGTGTGTTCCCCAGCCTGTTTAATTAAAGGGATAGTTCACCCAAAAATGAAAATTCTGTCATTAATTACTCACCGTCATGACGTTCCAAATCCGTAAGACCTTTGTTCATCTTCAGAACACAAATTAAGATATTTTTGATGAAATCCGAGAGCTCTCTGTCCCTTCCATAGACAGCAACGCAACTGTCCAGGTCCAGAAATGCAGGTCCAGAAACGCAGTAAGGGCATCGGTAAAACAGTCCATGTGACATCAGAGGCTTCAATTTTTTGAAGCTACGAGAATACTTTTTGCGCGCAAAGAAAAAAAAAATAGCGACTTTATTCAAAATTCTTCTCCCCCGAGTTACCGCCTTCCGCCATTTTGGAGAGTATCACAATGCATACGCACGCTTTCCCCTAGGCGTAAACAACACTGATTACATTGCATTCGTATTGCGCCGCTAGAGGACCGGCGCAAGATGGACGAAAGTGAAAGCGTTTGCCAAGAATGTTTTCATTAATCAAGAACGAAAGCATTTATAATTTTCCTAGTGATAGCTGCTTTACAGAGCCTAGTTTCTAGTTCTAGTTAGTCTAAGTCATTTCGTGTTGCCTTGTTTCCTGTTTCCTGATTCCTGCCTGGGTATTTTTGGATTAACCCTTGTCTTGCCATTCGGACACTGTTTGTTCCTCGCCTGGATTATTGCTCATGTTCTTGGATTACCCCTCTTGTCAAACCCTCTGGATAACGTTCGCTGTCGACTGACTCATGCCTGGTTTGGATTATTCTGGTGTCCCGTCTGTGCCATACCTGTTTGCTGATGCTTTGACCCTGCCTGTTTTTTGACCACGTCTTTATTTAATAAAGCTTGCAAATGGATTCGCACGTCTCACGTCTCGTTCGCCCCGTTACAGAATACTCGGCCATACAAGGATCCAGCAGCTGTTCAAGTGGACCCTGGCCAGGTATGGCCTACAAGAATATTATTCACCATTAAGCAAGGCACACGATCGTTGGAAAGCCATATTCGAGAATTTTTAGCCATTGCTCACTATTCAGATTTACCAGACATTATTTTGATAGAAATTTTCTGTGATGGCATAAATCAACCTCTTCGGTCTAAGCTTAGACGCGAGGGTCCGCATTCATCACTCTGTCAGTTTATGGATTATGCTTTGTTGACTGCTGGCTCTTTGTTTACTGTGGGTGTCGCAGAGGAAGAATGCGACACCGCGTCCGTGACTGAAATGGCGGCCACCTCTGAGAATGTTTGCAAAATGGCGGTCACAATAACACCCAGTCAAGTCACAGCTGATCTTCGTGAGTCAAGTCAAATCACAGTTGATCTTCATGAGTCTCGTCTCGTCACAGCCGATCGTCCAGAGTTACGTCACATCTCAGCTGATCTCCCAGAGTATCGTTACGTCACAGCTGATCATCCAGAGTTACGTCACGTCTCAACTGATCTCCCAGAGTCTCATCATGTCTTCACTGATCGTCCAGAGTCTCGTCATGTCACAGCTGTTTATCCAGAGTCCTGTCATGCTCTGTCCATTGCATCTAGATTGTCGAGGTCAGTTCTTCAATCTCCCAGACTAGCATCCAGCGTGGAGGACCTACCGCTGGTGTCAGTCCGTGCAGCTGGTATCCCTAAACCAGCGTTCTCAACCCCTCCTGTTTCTGAACTAATTTCCCTGTCAGAAGTGTTTCCCATGATGGGGATCGCTTTATGGTGTGTTTGGGCTGCATGCACCACCACAGAACCTCCCGGAGTGGTGCCCGGTGCAGTTTCTCCAGAGGTGGCGGCGCATGCTGCAGAACCTCCCGAAGCGGCGCTGCTCGCTTCAGCTCCTTGCGTGGTGGTGACGCCCAGCAATGCACGTCTAGCCCGTCATGTCATGGTCGAAGGAACAGTAGATGAGCACTGTACCTGTCCTGTTAATGAACTCTACCTGTTTCCTGATGTTACCACTGTAGAACCTCCAGAGGTGGCGGTGTCTGCTGCAGAACCTTCAGAGGTGTCAGTGGTAACCCTCTATGAATCCTCGTCCTGCCCTGTCACGGCTATGGAGGCCGCCTGTGAATCCTCGTCCTGTCCTGAACCGCCCACGAAGGCTGTCTGTGAACTGTTGTCCAGGCCTGAATTGGCCACAGAAGCCGCTTATGAACTTTTCTCCTGTCCCGATCCAGCCGAGGAGGCTACCTATGAACTCTCAGTCCTGTCAGTCACAGCCAAGGACGCTGTCCGCGAACTTCATGACTGTCCTGTTACTAATGAACTTGCTATATGCCCTAGTAGCCTTGTCACAGCCAAAAAGGTCACCTGTGAACTCTTAATCCTGCCTGTTATGAACTTTGAAACCATGAATGAAATCTCTATTTGCCCCATTACTTCTGTTTTTGCCAAAGAGACCATTGGTAAACTGTCTGCCTTGCCTGTTTCCGTCAGGCAATCTAAACTTGAACTATCTGTCTGTCCTGATTTAGTCATGTAGTCTGTTGTTGAACCATCCATCTGTTCAGTTTCTATTAATGGCTCTGAGTATGAATTATCTGTCTGTCCAATTTCAGTTACTGAAATGTCTACCAGTCCAGCTTCACGATGCCGTGGCCGAATGCCAGTCTGTATGCGTTCCCTCCCCGCTGAAGATTTTGTCACAAGTGCTGCAAAAAATCAGAAGGTGCATTTTTTTTTTGAAACAGGTGATTGTAACATCACGCTCAAGCCGAGATTGGGCTATGTGCCTAAATCGCTCTCGACACTGTTAAGAGCGCAAGTGGAGGTGCTTTTTCTGCTTTCACTCCGGAGTCAGCGACTTCATTGGATGCCGCCCCTAATCAGGTGTTGTGTCCGTTGCGGGCTTTGCGAGTTTACATCGAACGCACGGCTCAGTTTCGGCAATCTGAGCAGCTGTTTGTATGCTTCGGAGGCAGCACCAAATGGCAGCCTGTCTCCAAACAACGGCTATCACATTGGGTGGTCGACGCTATTGCCTTGGCATATTCTAATGGAATATAGGAATGGAATGTTCTATTGGCGTCAGAGCCCATTCGACGAGGGCGGTTGCCTCCCCATGGGCGTGGACTAAAGGCATTTCTATCAAAGATATCTGTATGGCGGCTGGATGGTCTTCGCAGAATACCCTCGCCAGATTCTACAATTTGGACATGTGGTCATTAGCCTCACAGGTCCTGTCGGTGAGTACGACCCATGGTTCTACCTGCAACCACTAGCCGTTTGACTGTTCTGTTGGTTTCGACTAGGTCGTATAGAGGGATCGGGGCGGGGTCATCGTCATATTAAGGCTATGGCACCCCGGATGCGGCCGTTCTCTAAGTGTATATATTGTTATGGGTATTGTGCCTGGCCTTGCCGGTCACATGCTTCGTTACACTGTTTTATTACACACTTGTATGCATACATTTGATTTGACTATAATGCTTTAGCCTTTGTAGGGCGATGGCGCTGCATCGCTCTCTCAATAAGAGGCCTTTCATCGAACATGGATTACGAGTAAACTGATTGGATACCTAAGCAGGAATTTACATCCAATCCTCTCGAGGCATGTTGCAGGGTTGTATGTGATTGGTTAGGGATTATTTTTTGTATCTTGCAAGAACTGTTCATGTTAGCTCTGCCAAGGCTGAGCCTTTTTACTTCACTGCTTCCATGGCATTGTTCTATACAGTCCCCAAGGCGTTAACACCATGACGAGAGACCATTCTAGTGAGGGAATGTCTCCAGTTATTATCATAACCTCGTTTCCCTGAGAAACGGGAACGAGACATGACATATGCCGCCGTGTTCGCTGCTCAGGTGTGCTGTGCTGTTGGTTCAGTCGGAAGATTCTGAGCTTATGCCGCCAATACGGCGCATTATATAGCGGTGGGTGCCCCGCCCCTATTAGCTGTCTGAGAGTTGCAACTTCACTGACGTTGTGCAATAAGGTTTCAGGTAGGTTAGGAAGGAAAGGAGTCCCCAAGGTGTTAACGCCATATCTCGTTTCCGTCTCTCAGGGAACTGAGGTTACGATAGTAACCGGAGACATTTTCACTGAACTCACGCATACTTAAAATTGGTGTGGTGACCAGGTGGAGCAGATTCAGCTGATTTTTGGAACAACAACCAACAATCTAAGCTACATTGCTGTCTCCTGACATTCACAGAATTGGAAAGGATCTTTGTACCCTGACAAAAACTGAAATAATAGAGGCAGACCACATTGTGAATCTGAAGGAATCGGGTCCTATGCTGATTCGCAGCCCCAGTGCTATACTATACAAATGAATACAAAAGAAGGCAGCATGATCAGAAAATAACTTTTCCTTATTTGCATCCTAAAGAGATTTATTTTGGAAGTATGAAGAACAGAAAAGACCATTATGCACAATCTCTTCTACTTACAGACACTTTCACAGCCATGTTGGTAGAGCAAATGGTGTGTGAGCGATGTGCCAAGTCTCAGCATGTAGACTCTCCTGCTGTGTTATTGTCTCCACTCCAGCCATTGATCTGTGTTTATCTCCAGTCCTCTTCACTGTTCTCTCTGTGTGGCTCCGTTTTCACCAGCCGCTTATCATCTCAGTTATCATCTACTGCCAGTTAAGTCTACTTACCTGTTTACTTAGCCTTTCAGTAAAACTCTCTACACGTGAAAACCCACAGTTACAGTTATGGGACATTTGTGATCAGTTTTCAAGTCCAATCACTTGTTTAAGATGAGTTCTTTTCTTATACCAAGATGCCTTTGAGATCACAAACTCAATTGAGTCAGTTCAGTTAAAAAAAAAAAGAAAAAAAAAAGTTTGGTATATATTTTAAACTTGCTAATCCTGAGCCATTTTATAGGTCATGTTGTGAGAAGGACTTCAGTTTTTTCATCATACTGATATATTTTTCAAAGTTTTTGACAGATCTTTGTGAGATCACCATTATGAATTTTAGTCTTTGCAAATGTCTCCAAGCGAATTGCAGGTGTGTTTTCAAACAGTATAACAAAACATGAAATGTGCTGATTTCATCATCTTCTTTATGGCATTGAGGTGTTGCACCAACAGAACAAAATTGGGCAAAACGATGCTTCAGCTGAATACACTAACATATCTGTCTCATCTGTCCCATTTCACCTTCCAGCATTCCAAGTGGAAGATACAAGAAAAAGGCTTTGACAATAAGAAGCATATATTTTTAATGGCGGGATATGTAAATTGTGAACTCTATTTACACCTAAAATGTCTTTAGAATTAAGAAGACACTTTTCAAAGACATATTCTAAAACCAAAATAACAGGAAACAAACTCTGGCATCATGCTTTCCCAAGATCTCTGGGGAAAACAGGAGCAAGTTTTATGACAAAGCTGATAGACCAAAATATAGAGGGTTGATTTGTTTTCTAGCATAGAGATCCTGAAAATCAGTAAAACTCCTATGAAGAAACATATAAAATACCTCAAAAAATAATAGGACAAAGTCCTTCAAAGAAACGTCCAGATCACTGGAAGTGGTATTAAACCACACGTGTGTCGAATTGACAATTTATGAAGAGCAAAAGCTCAAGAGCACCTAATGCTCCCAGAGATAAATTGGTCATATGTTAAAGTATTACCAAACTAATCAAACACAGATAGAATACAGTTTTATATGTATTAAAACATTTTTCATTGATTTTTGCTAGATTAAAGTGACATAATGCTTCATATGTCTTTTAGCTTTTCTGTTTCTAATATTGTGCAAAGTAGTATCAAATTGTTTAATTTCTTTTATAAAATGTTCACAATTTGGCTTAGCTTTATACCATTTCTTTACATGAATATGATATTTTCCAAGTAAAATAATTAGTCGTGTAAGAAAAGAAATTGTACTTTTAGAATCAATGGTATTTTGTACGAAAACAAATATGACATCATACATTTCTATTTGTATTCATGTTACAAACATCCTAGAAATGAGGTTAGAGACATCTACCCAAAATAATCTTGAGTATACACATTGAAAAAAAAAAAAAAAGATGAGTTACAGATTCTTTAACAACACCACAAAAATCACAAGAGTTTTCCATATCCAGTTTGAACCCTTCAAATAATTCTTTAACAGGGTAAATTATGTGTATTATTTTAAAAGATACCTCTTTTTTACTTTATTACTTATGAAAAAGTTATTTGTTATTGACCATATTTTCTTCCCCTCAATGTTTTCATATTTAGATGACCAAAAGACTGTTGAGCATGGCACATAATTCTTCTTTAACAGATTTCTAATATATCTATTACTGCATTTATCTTTAACAATATTAATCAATAAATATCATATCACAAGTCAATAGTTGTTGGTCAGCATTAATGGAATGTGCAGAATTACGTAATAATGAAACAACTTTACTTGGAACTGCATCAAAAATAACAGAATAGTCTTTTGGATTCACAGGAATTGTTCATTTTTTTAGGAATTCTGAATATTACTTTTTTAAATGCTTTATTAATTCAATGGCACAAGAACAAGAGGTACTACATTAAATAATATTATTTATTTAATTTAATTTATTTATTTTTATTGCAAAACTTGTAGAAACATACATAAACAGGGAGCGAGACATGAATATATTCCAGCAAAGAGCAATCATAAAAATAAGAACAGAAAACAAATAATCTGGATTTGCGTGCGTCAAATTATGGTATTATCTATATATACACAGTGTTTCCCCTGCCATTATATTAGGGGGCCTGGGGCCCAGGGCCCGCCCCCCTTGAAGGTCAAGTTAATTTAATTTAATTTTATTTTCTCTATAGTGCCAGATCACAACAGAAGTCATTTAAAGTTACCTTTCCTATAGAACAGATCTATACCTTGTTCTTTTATTAAACAAACTAAATAGCCTTATGTTATTTATCTTATTTACACAACGACGTCTTTTCTGTCTCTGTTACATAGTCGCACACGCACGCGCACACACACACACCCACCCACACACGCACTCACACTCACCCACACACACACAGACACACACCCACACACACACAGACACACACACACACACACACAGACACACACACACACACACACACACACACACACAGACACACACACACACACACACAGACACACACACACACAGACACACACACAGACACACGCACTCACACCCACACACACACACACAGACACACACACACACACACACTCACACACACACACAGACACACACACAGACACACACACACGCACTCACACACGCACACTCACTCACACACACACACACACACACACCCACACACGCACTCACACACGCACACTCACTCACACACTCACACACACACACACACGCACTCACACACGCACACTCACACACACACACACACACTCACATACTATAAGTAAAACTATCCTCATCATATCATATAAACACAGAAATGTAAAGGTATTCACGGCGACCCGTCAAAATAAAAGTTTGATTTAACTTGAAGTCATTGCGGCAGAAATAGCCAACATTACTATTGTTCAGTAGAATGTATGCAATAGGCTACTACTAAAATGATTAAAACCTTACTTTTAAGGGATAATCATACAATATTTATTCAATGTTTTTAATTGTAATATTAAATCCTCTTTATTTTCCAAAAAATAAAATTTGTTTAAATTTTCATTAATTAAAAGATCAATTAAATGAATGTTTTATGCCTTAGAAATTGCAGTACACAACACAGAATTTCTGAGGGGGAAAAAACATAGGGCTATTGTAAGAATAAATAAAACTATTAGACATGCAAAATACAGAATTTGGTAACAGGTTGGAAAAAAAAATCATACATTTCATAGGGACCTAAACATGTAATTCTTGTTAAACCTTTAATAAATTGATGTTAAATTGTTCAAGTTTCATGATTTTAATTAGCTTAGACATTCTTTTTGATTAATAAAAATTAATTTAACCATTAAAAAGGAGTCCAGAAAAATTTAAACCTAATTTAAAAATTTATTTATTTTATTTTTATTAGAACTACACCAAAGAATATACAATTATATCAAGACATCCAAATAAAAATAAAAAAAATAAATAAATAAAATTAAAAATAAACATTACATTACATACATTACAGATATAAATATACAAATATACATTTTGACAAGAATACAAAGAAAAGACAGCAACTAAATGTCTATAATCCAAAAGACAGCATATAAGAGATCACTTTTCAAATAAATTCAGCTCTTTAGCAAATACAATTGTATCTTTACATTTTTTTTACTATCAATAAATTGAAGAGAATCCATATATGAATGTACATTAACCATAAAAACCTTCAAACAAGGTTTAGAATTATTTCTTTTAATTTTATGGACATGAAATTTACCAAATAAAATCATAAGATTCAGCATAAAGTCAACAGATATACCGTTTGATTCAAAATAAAATAAAACTTATTTTGAAGTCAAATCACAAATATAACCAGTTTTCTCTTGGACATACAAGGATAAATCTCCCCAAAACTTTTCTGAATGGTAACAGATCTGAGCAAAATGAGCACAAAGTGCACCCTTCTAGCCTCAACCGCGTCATCAGCCTGCAGTCTCGTCACTTCCGCCCGCTGGGCTCGACGGTGTGTCGTCACGTCCGGTGGTCTGGAGCTCGGAGAAGATGGCGGCTGTAGTAGTGAGCGCTGACGGAGGAGTCGCGCCGCTGGATTCGGGCTCAGCGTCGCCGCGGACCCCCTCTCCGGCGCCGGATCCGCCGCTCCAGAGCAGCGCGCTGCTGGGCCTCCCGATCGTGGCCATCGAGACCATCCTCAGCTTCCTGAGCTACGACGAGATCAGCCTGCTGCGGCCGGTGAGGAGACGCGCGGCGCTACTGTTGCTGAATGACGTCATTACGTAACCGCGATGCAAAATCGTGTCACTGCATCAAATCTCAGCAAAAATACATTTTATATGTTAATTCAGATTTGTTCGTAAAATAATATAAACGCATAATATCATATTAATATGTAAATAACCGTTTTTAGATGTGTTACATTTTTGAAAACGTACACATTTTTGAACGATTACAATTTAAGGTGTTTTATCAGCTACTAAACTAGTAAAACTACACATTCTGAATAGTTATAGTTTTAAGCAGTGTATTAGTAGTTAGTTCACTCTCAGAAAAGTCTGTAAAATAGGGCACAATCTACTGTATTAATATGAAGGGATTCTCTGTATTGATTTTTCACAGTTTTTTACCTGCATTTTTAATCACGTGTTATATTTACAGCAGATAACAGATAATGACCTGAAAATTATTAATACCTTTTCCATTTTTCTAGATATTTTTCTTACAGTGTACTTAACTGATCAACAATCACAAGCACAAGCTACTAATATATGGTATCATTAATGAACAATTATTACATTATGAAATTATTTTTTACTATTATTATTAAATTAAACAATCACAAATAGCAGCTAACTTAATTCACGTGATGTGTGCACTACTAGGCATCTTTGTTTTCCTCTTTTTGTGTAATTTAAATGGTAAATGTTCCTTTTTATCATTTGAGTCACATCAAAAGTTGCTAAAATAATTTTTTAAAATGGCTAAATTTGTTGCTAGCTGCTTTTGGAAGAAAAAGTTGCTAGGATAGTCTGAAAAGTTGCTAAATTTAGCAACAAAATTGCTAAGTTGGCAACACTGATAGCAGCAGGGGTTAAATTGGGATTGGGATATATATATATGTGTGTTTTTTTATGATTTACAAATATGATTTATTCTGAAGCAATATTCTCATTCCCATTTAATCCAAGGCCATTATTTACCTTTATAGCGGGCATTTCCCCCTAACCTCATTAATACTTCATCTTTCATTTGAAATTCTTACATTTAATTTATAAATTCAATTATAATAATGTGATTATTGTTATCTATACGTTATCAAATTGAATCATTTACAACGAAAAAAATACAGCTCATTAAACAATGTTATGATATTGTTTTAATATTGAAGATACAAACAAGAAATGATGGTGGAAATTATACTTTTAAACGAAATTAAATTTTGAGTGAGTCATTGAGTCGTTCATTCAAGCGATTCGTTCAAACGGCAGATTCATCAGATGTTTATGCATGGGCTAATGAATCTTTGACTCAATCGATTCGTTCAAAACACTGAATCATTCAGCAATGAATCGGCTGGCTGCTGTGAGATGTGGCTAAAATTTAAGTGACCTAATATTATTGTACTTGCTTATTGAACTGTCGTAATGGTGAAAACGTTGTGTGATGTTGCTTTACTAACTGTATTTTAAATATAGAAACTTATTTTTATACTATATTTTTACCTCAGCATGCTGACTTTCCTTGTGTTGTGCGTTTTGATTTTATCCACTCTTTGCCACTTACTCTAAATGTAATAAAATCAGAATAATACTTGCATTTTGGTGATTACCTAGTTATTTTTGGTTATTGGTGATTTAATCAAGTTACTTGTCTGGTGTTAATGGAGTCTATCGGTCTATTTAAACCCTGGATAGCAGTGTTTCGTGATGGCAGCGTTTGAATGTGTTAAAATAGTTGTCAGCATGGGCAGCTCACTAGGTTTTGAGTGCTGTCTTGGTATGCAGCACACTCGGTTTTAGACACACCCTGTGTGTCCATTAAAATGTTTGAGAGAATGAGTCGCTGCGGAGGTTCTACATTAGTTAGTGCATGAAGTACACTATATTACCAAAAGTATTGGGTCACCCCTTCTAATGAACCGGTTTGACTACTTTAGTAATTTCCATGAGTACAAATCTTAATGTTTAAGCATATAATGATATTCTAGGGAATTGTGTGCTTCTAATTTTAAAGCAACAGTTTGGACTGGACCCTTTTCTATTCTAACATGACAATGCCTCTGTGTATAAGGCAAGGTTCAAAAAGAAATGATTGATTCAGTCAGTGTGGAAGAACTTGACTGGTCTGCAGAAAGCCAAGTCCTAATCCAAGCTGAACACCTCTGGTGTGACTTTAAATGCAGATCTTGAGCCAAAAACTCATCACCAAACACCAATGACTTGTACATACACTATATGGACAAACGTATAGGAACACCCTCTTCTTTAGAACAGAAAAAGGCACTTCCGAAACTGTGGCAACAAAGATGGAAACATAATTCATGTATTTAAAAATTGTATTTCCATCTCTGTTGCAACAGTTTTGGTCTAAAATGACTGTACCCATATGTTTTTGGCTCTTAAAGTCACAGCAGAGGTTTCTGCAGACCAGTCAAGTTCTTCCACACTGACTGAATCAATCATTTCTTTCTGAACCTTGCCTTATACACAGAGGCATTGTCATGTTAGAATAGAAAAGGGTCCAGTCCAAACTGTTGCTTTAAAATTAGAAGCACACAATTCCCTAGAATATCATTATATGCTTAAACATTAAGATTTGTACTCATGGAAATTACTAAAGTAGTCAAACCTGTTCATTAGAAGGGGGTGACCCAATACTTTTGGCAATATAGTGTACATCAGTAAATCTCTGAGATTCATCTCAAAACGTTACATTATCAAAATGATACTAATTTTTCTTGTTGCTCTGTTGCATTTGATTGAGGTTCATTTGTCTGTGTGTTTCATATCCAGCTGTTTTTTTAATTATGTGCACTTTTGAGCACAAACTCTCCCTCTGAATGTTTTTGACAGGTTGAGTATTTCATAATCTGTATCTCACACTGTTGCCGCTCACTGTAAAGCTAAAGGAAGGCTTTATTTCTCTCTGTGTTGCAGGTGTGTAAACGCATGGATGTGATTTGCCAGCGCGTGCTCAATCAAGGCTTTCTGAAAGTGGAGCGCTATCACAGCCTGTGCCAGAAACAAGTCAAAGCCCAGCTGCCGAGGTGATACGCGTCTCTTTACACTCAGGTTACTCAGTGCAGTTAAACTCACCTTTATATGTACAGCGCTTTTCACAATATACATTGTTGCAAAGCAGCTTTACAGAAAATGAGAGTTTCTACATTACATTTAGGAGTAGTTAATTAGTGGTTACTCTGTCAAGGTGATGTCCATATGGCAGAAATGTACAGTGAAAATCATGCAGTTAATGATATGTATTCAAACAGAAACGGTGAACTCTGTTAACAGCAATGATTATATGTTGTATGTGATTTTAGGACAATTTGGTAGTTTTGTATGTTGGTTCAGGGTTGGCGTCATCTCTTCTCGGGTGTTGGGTCATCTCAGATCATATGTGACCCTGGACCACAAAACCAGTCATAAGGGTCAATTCTTTGAAATTGAGATTAATACATCATCTGAAAGCTGAATAAATAATCTCTCCATTGATGTATTGTTTGTTAGGATAGGACGATATTTGGCTGAGATACAACTATTTGAAAATCTAGAATCTGAGGTTGCAAAAAAATCTAAATATTGAGAAAATCGCCTTTAAAGTTGTCCAAATGAAGCTCTTAGCAATGCATATTACTAAACAAAAATTAAGTTTTGATATATTTGCGGTAGAAAATTGACAAAATATCTTCATGGAACATGATCTTAACAGATCTTAACAGACCCTCTGGGGTCTGAGGGTGTTTTGGGTGCCTGGAGACGTTTTGACATGCCCTGACATTTGTGTTTTTTTCAGTATCTTAAAAACATAATGGCAAAAGTCTGATTACACTGTAATCAACGCAAACTAGGCTACAATAATATGTGAGCAGCATGAATGTACATGTTTGTGTTTTTGCGTGGTTAGTGAAAAACTACTGAAATAAGGCCATGAAACACATACAGAATATTTGTTCACAAGATTTTTGAGAACAGGGTGTCAAGAGTTTTTGCTACAAATGTGAAAATCATCCTGTTCACAAATTTACAGAAAACAATACAGTGATTTAACTTTTGTGTGACATGTTTTGTGATACAAAAGGTTTATGCGAGGGTCATGAATATTTAGTGATTCGCACTTGAGAGACAAAAGGCCGTCTCCTAACGGCCCATCGGTGTGACTGTGACTTTGAGGCAGGTAACAAACAATGTGAGGAGAGTAAAAGAAAGGGGGTTTAGATTAGGCTATTTTTTATTTTATTTACAAGACAGTATAATCAAAATATACACAGGAAAGGTCAAGGACACATTACTGAGCACATTGATCTAAAGACAGAGACTTGAACAGTCACGCAACTTTGTGCCATTGCTGACAACAGATTCTGTTCAAATGTTGAAACAAAATAAACCATACCTGATATTTCCAGTGTCTGCTGCTGCTTTCCTTGGATTCAAGAAAAAAAAAAAAACAGTCACATGATCAGTAGCCATGGAGGTTTTTTTCCCATGTTTAATGTAAAACATGAGCCCAATAAACATCTGATGTTGCACAGCACTGTCAGAGAAGTAAAGTCTTCAAGGTATCTGGTTACCAAAAGAAAAAACAAAAAAACATCTGGTAGCATGTTGATATAGGAGAAACTATATTATTACATTAGCAATCACTAATATTGGCCACTCATAACTTCTAAATACATAAAATATGATTTTATAGTCAAACACAAGCATGCTTTGTATGTATTATACAATACAAAAACATATCCGGGAAACTAAATTATTATTGTTAAAAAGGTCATTCACATCTACATATATTTGCGAACAGAGTTTAAGTTTTGTCTAATCATTCTTAGACTCTTATCATTCAGTGCTACAGTGTAAACACTATTAGTTTTATATTGAATAGTTTTCTATTTTATAGAACATTAAAAAAAAAACATCCTGGCATTGTGAGACATTTAGATGCAATGAAATGAAAGATGCCTCATAATGTTTCACTTGATTGTACATGTAGTCAGGAATTATAGTTTGGAAAAAGTCTAACTAGTAAAATGTGTACAAGTTATGTCATAGTAACACAATAACAACTAACACAAGTAGACTAATAAAAGAAAGACTTACTCATGTAAATGATCTCCTCCAGAATCAAGCCGAATCTCCTTCTTTTTCTGAGGTAATCCAAAGCTTATTTCTCACAGCGCGTCTTCTTCCAGAAACGACAAGCATTTTCATGTCCGCGCGTCTCACGTGGACGATTGTAATAACAAAAGTGAAAGTAGCTCGCAGGCGTGGTCACATTAAAAATAATTAGTTCAGATGGAGAAACTGGACATGGCATTGGTTTCATACTGATAACATTATCACAGAATATTTGTTTTCGACGTGACTGACTTCATTTAAGAGTAGATATATCAAGCTTTCTATAGATATATCTCTCATGTCAGTGTGTCATGTATTTGCTGAGTTTCATTTCATTTTAGTGACGGCAGAGAACACACCCTGTATATTTTCTTGATTTTACAAAAGCAGAATGTTTTGTTGATATTGTGAGTGTACACAAATAAAAGTAGACCCTTTACAGATTTAAATGCTGTATTACTCTTTTATGTACAATCTAATATGACAGAGCAGTTTAAGTTCCTTTCGCTGACATCTGAAAAATATGCATGTGCTCCCGCTGGCACCTTTGCCGGCCCCAGGCGGTTAATATCCTAATGATTTTTGACATAAAAGAAAAATGGATAATTTTGACCCATACAGTGTATTTTTGGCTATTGCTACAAATATACCCATGCTACTTAAGACTGGTTTTGTGCTCCAGGGTCACATATTATCTTCATAAGAGGCTGGATTCTCAGTTAACTGGTTAAAATAACTACACAGCTGGCAGCTCTACACTCTCAGAAAAAAGGGTACAAACTGAAACCGTACCCTTTCAAAAGGTGCACTTCTGTATTGTATTTACTAGCGGTGCAACGTTTCAACTTACTCACGGTTTGGTTTGTATCGCGGTTTTAGAGTCAAGGTTTCGGTACGATTCCGTATGTGCTATGTTTAGGGAAAAAAACTATACAGTCAAATAAGGAAATAAGAACAAATAATCTAACTACACGCAACAGCACAAATAAATACAATAGAGCAAAGATACAAATAAAACAAACCATGCTTTTCAGGGTTTTTTTTTTGTTGTTTTGTTTTTAGGTAGGTCTAACATTAGATTTTAGGCACAGAAATTGAATAAAGTAGGCTAATCAAATGTAAAATAACATTGCATATTTGTCTGTACAAATTAAATATTAATCTTTATTAAAGTTACAAAAGCTATTCAGTCAAGAGCAGTGAATGATTTCCTTGTTGTTGCTGTTTGATTAACATTAAAAAAGTGCTGTCACTTTAAGAGAATGCACTGATACAGTAGGTTCACCTGGCTATGTCTGCTATAGGTTACTTACCAAGACGGGCATTTTGACATAATTTTTGTGTGAATTTGTCCATTCAAGCTCAAAACTTGAAAGAGAATATTTGCACACGTTCTGAGTCATAATGAGGCACTCGCATTGAACAAGAGTGACTGGTTTGTCCACATTTTTTTTTTTTTTCCCCGTCGCTGTTGTTATAATGTATTTGGAAGCCAGAATGCGAATCCATCGACAGAAACATACATTAGCCAAACTCTGTTCCTATGTGTAAGAAACCATGTTACAGATGCGTTGTCAGATTTAAGTTGTGCAAGTGTGTGAAGAATCGTGAGTGGAGAACGGTATGGTTCGGTTTTATTTATTTATTTATTTTTGTCGTTACATCCCTGTTATTTACCCCTTAAGGTTGCATATTAGTGCCATAAAGGTGCATACTGGTACCTAAAGTGTACATATTAGAGCCTTTTGCAAGTGTACTGCCCCAGTAACTGCTTTTGTACATTTATTTTTCTGAGAGTCTAGATGACACAGATGTTCACCATAAAATGATCATTCTGCCATCGTCTTTCTTGACTGACTGAAAATGGACAAAAAGACACAGACATTTCTTAGAATACATTCTTTTATGTTGTTCAGAAGAATGTCAGTCATGCAGATAATGTGGAATGACATGAGGGCAAGAAAAAGTTGACAGTGATCATTATGTGGTGAACTGTCACTTTAAGACCTTATTCCTTGGGGAATGAGAGGCTTTTGCTCTGTGTTTTTCTTTTATAGAAGTCTATAATAAGTGCTCCAGTTTTCAGAAACACCTGTGAGACTGAACCCGGTTTTTCATGTCAATTATGTCCAAAACTGCAGGGAATGTCCCCCCCAACAAATGGCAACGCTATCCACAGCTGAATTCAGAGTATCAAAAAGCGTAACTTGAATCTTTTGCATTTAAAGTCTCTGTGAACTTGTTTGATGATCAGTTTTCCTCATTGTCTTGATATATTTCGGTCATATCTGTCAAACATAAAGTTTGTTTACATCAAAAGCCACACCTGACTTAGCTTGCAACTTGCCATAGTTATATTAAAAATGACATCTAACTGATTCCCCTTTTAGATTTATGAAACTATTTCTTTCTGTAATAATGCCAATTATGTTTGCTACAGTAAAACCTTGATCATTTTTAGTAGTGCTTATGATATGTAGCTTGTAATTGAGTTGTCATCTCTCCTCATCAGTGTGGTTTATAATGCACAGGTGCACTAACTATTAAAGCACTTCAATATTGAATATTCTGTGTAGAATCAATGCACTGAAACTTTCATTTTGGTTTCATTTGGTTTTTGAAAAAGGTGACTTGGAAAGCAGTTGTGCATGAAGCTACTATGAGAGCTTATTTATTTATGTCATGAATATTGTTTAACAGCTCCTTAAAACTGAGACACGAGACTAACTTTGTCTGGTTTTGCTTCACCAACACAAACAGTTCCCAATGAGACACAGCCAGATCAACCGCTATTAGTCATTTAACTCTCTTTTCTTTAGTTTGAGTTATGTGTGAACTCTCTTCACACCCTGAGAGTGTGACATCTGTATAGAGCATGTGATGTGATCAGATTACAGAATGCATGTCTATATTAATTGATGTAAAGACAGATTTTGGCAGATTTTCTAAATCAATTGGATGAATTGTTCATTACATCTTTCTTCATGTAAAAGCAGCAGTATTTCACATGCATCCTTTTCATTTGTAACAAAGAGTGCCATCACATAATGAGCATGTTTACATGCACACCAGTAAGCTGATAACTGACAAATATCAGCTTATTAAAATAACCAGTTTTCCCCGTTTACATGCACATCACTAACCTGACAAGTGTTTAGATGACTTTATTAATAAATCAGCTTATTTCCCTGTAGTGACTTCAAGATATAATCATTTGCGTATCTAACTCAGAGTATTCCATGCATTTGTCAGTTGTGACGTTAAATTAAGCTTGCAACTTATGCAGCTCAAATATGATCCTCTCTTGCAGTTATAAATGCAGCATTTTGACTGAACTGCTTCTGCTGCACGAGATGAGAACACATTTTTATCAATTTCTGATGTTTTCTTCTTTCTTTACTGAAAAACGCTTGCTCTGTCTAGATGTGCTTAAATATGATGTGTTCCTGTCACATATCACACATGCACACTTCAATAAGCTTACAGAAAGCGGGTTATTGCGTTTACATGCCTCGCAAAATTGGAGTAAGAGGCAAAAAACTACCTGTCGACCGGTTTATGCTTATGCTGTTTATGACCTTAATCCAATAAAAGAAAACAACGTTTTACGGGTTACGACGTTTACATGACCACATACGTTTTCAGCTTAAGCATAATCGGCTTAAGAGCGTGCATGTAAACGGGCTCAATGAGCCTTTGCTTATGTAGATCGCTGATCGACTGAGAAGTCGACTCATCCAGTTTGGTTTTTCCCACTCTTCAATGTAAAAGGCAATGGTTTCAGTGAAACATATGAAATGTTTTTATAATGACAGCTGCATGCTTTTAAATCTCGTGCTCCCATTCTTGGCAGCAGGTAGTCATGAGTTCAGATCTAGATCTCATGTGTCTGTTAGAGAGGTGATGATCAGATTAAACAACTTCAACAAAACTCAAACATGTCTTTATTTCAGTGTCAGTTCTTCTAGTTGAAGTTGTTGATGAATGAAAACTAATGCAGAGTGTGCTGTAATGCACTTGTCGTTCTCAGGCGGGAGTCGGAGCGGAGGAACCACTCATTAGCGCGTCACGCAGACATACTGGCGGCGGTGGAGACGCGCCTGTCGCTGCTGAACATGACCTTCATGAAATATGTGGACTCAAACCTCTGCTGCTTCATCCCTGGAAAGGTACATTTGCATGTCTTTTAAAGGGGTCATATGATGTTGCTAAAAAGAACAATATTTTGTGTATTTGGTGTAATGCAATGTGTTTATGCGGTTTAAGGTTCAAAAAACACATTATTTTCCACATACGGTACGTTATTGTTGCTCCTCTATGCCCCGCCTTTCTGAAACATGCCTATTTTAACAAAGCTCATCGTTCTGAGAAGCGAGGTGTGCTCTGATTGGCCAGCTATCCATTGCGTTGTGATTGGCCGAATACCTCAAGCGTGAGACGGAAATGTTACGCTCCTTACCGTATTGTGATGCCGTGTCCCGGCGCAACGACACAAAAACAATAAAACCCATTACAAACGAGGCATTTGTTGCATCCAGTGGGGACATAATTACTGATTATAATGACTTATACTGTCTTTTTAATACATCGCGCCGCGTAAACATTACCATGTCTGCATTTGTGATCGGAGAAATGACAAACAACAAGCACTACTCTGCACAGCTCAAAACTCATGATTGAATAGTCAGTGGCAATTTTTTTAAATATGAAAACATACTTACAGGCTGTGAGTCAGAAGCGCCAGACTGTTCTTGCAAAGTTGGAATTGCCCCACTTTATAGAAACACTCTTTGAGCAGCTGGCAGCTACTCCCAGCTTCAGGAAATAGTCCTCCGTAAAATCCGATGCACACACTCGAATATTTGGGTTGAACTGTTCTGGAACAGTGTTGTAAACACAACTTAACCACTGAGTTCTAGTTGTGTCCTCTTTTGGAAGCCCAAACAAAGTAGTTTTGCTTTCACAACGAAACACAGTGTCTCCAGGACATGGCGCCGGCGGCAGCAACAATACTACAGACAGAATAAAAGTCCCGCCTTCTTTCATTGTGTATACATTTGGGCGATGTTTTGCAAATCTTCCCACACCGTGACGTAGAGATGTGGGGGTGTGTTTGAATGAGCCGTTTTAGGGGGGCGTGGTCGAGTCTTAACTTTTATAAAGAATATCGCTTTGGTTTTGAGACTTTAGTCTTTGCAACTTCAGGGATCTTATCTATGCACAAACAGCTCGTAACACTCCAAAGAGAAAGGAAAACTTGGAATCGCATCATATGACCTCTTTAAAATACGGTCCACCCTCACGTACTACATGCATTAGTGTGTCATTTGATCACTTAAAGAAACTGAAAATGTTACATACTGACTACAGTTGTAATTTTCTGTCCATTTCTTTGAATTACTCAGAAATGGCGGCCTGAAAGACCATCTATCTGTGCAATCCATAAATGGACGAAACGACACTATCTTTGACATTTGATTAATTTACCATCCTCCTCTCATTCCCCTTAGCCTTCATTAGAATGATAAGCTATAATTACTGTAAGACGTATGGTTCTTCTCTGTGATTGAGTTTGGTTGGGAATCACATTGGATGACACTGATACTTTGATCTCATCCATAGAAAATAATATCACAGCGTGAGAATATTGATGCTTTTGAAGTAGAAACACTGAGATGTGGTCATAAATGTTTGACCGCTGATCTGTGTGACTGGCTGGTTGTTGCATGGCTTGTCTCAGTGTGTTGTATTTAATCTTGAGGGAAGGATTTTATTAAAGGGACTAATATAATTTTGGTGTCATAAATGTGGTTTCATTAGCAGCAGGTCAAAAACAGCTGCTTTGTCCTTCGTAAAGATGCATCTCACCATATTAAAGAAACTGAATCAATTCACATCTTTAATGTTTGATTATACTTTGTCTAAATTCTTTTTGAGGCCACTGTGTGTTTATTTTACATCAGAGGATAGATAGTATTTGCATAATGCATATTTAGTTACGCACTAAAATTGATGGGGTTTCACTGCAAACACAAAAAATGCTGCAATAATCAGGAAAAAAAGTCCTGCAATATCCTACCATCAGCTGACCTGATACAGTCAGTACTCAGCCAAGATGGAAGGCTATTAGCATTAGTCTTCTGTGATCAGCCTTTAATGAAGGGAGTATCATTAGCATGAAATAATGATCAGGCTCAGGTTTGGTTAGTGCTTAAAGAACCAAGTATTCCCAGTCACTCTTTCATCATATTTATATCTGTTGTTTTATAAATCATCATGAGAGAATTGGCGCCCCAGTTTTCGTTTCACAACTGCTTACAAGTTTTAGGATCTGTGCATTTGATTGAGTGGTTCAGATCTTGGAATGGTAATGTAGAAGCAAAATATGTCAAAAAGTCTTGTAAATGCCAATAACTAATGAACATTATGATTCCCATTGATGTGTCACGCAGTCAGCAGATGCTTAAGCAAATCTCCAGTGTTGTGTTGTCATCTTGAGATGGTCAGAAGAGCACGGGCTTGTTTTTCAAACCTGTCCTTAGGTGACATCAACCAGACAGTCAGCTTTTTTTTGTGAGGCATTAGGCTGCACTCTTAAAGGTTTAGTTCACACTACAGCTAACGATCTGAATGGCGTCCAGTGAGGGATCAACTGGTAATATCAGCTGTAAGATCTTTAGTAATCTAAAAGTAATCCAAGTAATAAAGAAGATTGTAATTGGGTAATCTTGTAGGGTGTGTCATAGTTTAAAAAAAATCTTTCTTGAAGAAATGCAAAAGCTCAGAAGGAATTATGCAAGCATGCATATAAAGCATTGCATGGCATCAAGGCCTGCAGCAGTGAATGCAAATGACGAGTATTTGTCATTTGTGTGACAGAAGAACAATGATGAGATGTGTTACCATCAGGTTTAGATTTGAAACCAAAACCCTTCAAAAGCAGCTCTTTCTGTTGGTAGCAGAGTGTGATGTTTTGTTTCTCCTGTCTGGATGTCTAAGCAACAGCAATATAAGTTATAAATAGTTCAGTTTGCAATCACAAAATAATTACATTTTCTGTCAAATCGTGCAGCCCTACCAAAAAATATAGCAAACCTAAAGTTTTTTTTATTTGTTTTAAAAGTTTCAAAACACTGATTTAGTCAATATAATTAATTTTGTAATACATTTCAGCACTAATTTTCATTGTTTTTGTTCATATTACTGATTGCATTTTGATTCACAGTTGCATTTTTTTTTTTTTATCAGAAAAATCACAATTAGTATTTTCTTATCTTCAAATCATTCAGTTCTACTGAAATCTTCAATTTGAAATGCATAAAGACATTAAAAGTCTTTCAGCAAAATGTAGCAGTTCTAGCACTAGACTGGCCATGTTCATCACACCCTGAATGCTGTGTACGATCACAGATATATTCACACAGTCGAACACTGTGTTCGCTTAGGTTCGGAGTGAATGAT
The DNA here is from genome assembly GCA_039654775.1 of Spinibarbus caldwelli. NCBI lineage: Eukaryota > Metazoa > Chordata > Actinopteri > Cypriniformes > Cyprinidae > Spinibarbus > Spinibarbus caldwelli. Next base: position 31,932,922 of record CM077243.1, on the reverse strand, counting down.
TTTGTGTGAGAGAGTTAAGTGCAATTCCTGTAAGTGTCACAACCAAATTATATATGCAAATTGGCATTCATGTTTAATGAGCAAGAACTAGTTAAATTTAACAAATGAAAGTCAAGTCCGCTTTAGTCATAACATTGGAGGGTCATTCACAACACAGCAATCTTGGGTGTTTCTGGTAAATTTCCAATGGCTATTTTTCCAGGAAGGCTCTTAATTAATCAGCCTTTTTTAAGAAAGAGAATCAGTTGGTAAGTGCTGTATGAACAGAAGTCCAGTCAAAAAGTCATTGTTTGTCGTGCTATTGACATGTGTATGATACATGAAGAGTCATGCATTTTAGATCAGTTATTATCTACTTTTGTAATAGATATTTTTGTTTTGCTGGGAGAGTGCAGTGATTGCATCAATTTAGACCATTACTTTATTAAATAAGGTTATTGTGTGGTCTGAGAGGGAGATAGATGTAATAAAAACACAACGTCCGAATAATTACTGTTGTTATCTGTATATATTGTTTTGTCATTTACAAAAAGGAGTCATACTGCTCAGATAAATCACTTTTTAAAGACCCAAGTGGTTTGACAGTGTTGTTGTGTGCCTCCCGCAGGTAATCGATGAGATTTATCGTGTTTTGCGGTATGTGAACTCCACACGCGCGCCGCAGAGAGCTCACGAGGTGCTGCAGGAGCTGCGAGACATATCCTCCATGGCCATGGAGTACTTCGACGAGAAGATCGTCCCCATCCTGAAGAAGAGGCTTCCCGGCGCGGATCTCTCCGGACGACTGATCGGATCTGCTCCGGGTATGACTGCCATTTAAAGGCTATGTTTACACTAGTGCATTTTCTTTTTAAAACGCATAACCTTTTGCTGCGGTTATGCCTGGCGTCCACACTACTCTGGAGTTTACAACCCTCTAAAATGGAGACTTTTGGAAATGCTGCAGTCCCTGTTTTAGTTTGAAAACGCTGGGGTTGTATTTCAGTGTAGACGGACCGAAACTGAGACTTTTGAAAACGAAGGCATGGCTTTCCACATTCGTTCCCTAATTGATTCTTCTGGATCAGCAGCGACTTTTAGGGCTTTTAGTCCAAATGTGTGCACACACTGATATCTTTACACATTTACTTCATATTTCTTCAGACAGAATCATCATTTCTGTTCATTTTCCCGCCCCGTCTCTTCTGAAGATGAGCTTCTACACTTCCACGTTTTGTTCACAGCAAACCCAGAGAGACGTTTTTATACATGAAATATTAAGCTAATAAACATACGATTACTACAGTATACAGTTTGTATGAGATTCTGCCTATTTTCAGGGTGTTTACATGAGAAATGTTAAGCAGGTGTAGAGATTAGCTTGATATAAAAGGCTACAAATAGCATATTTCAGCAACATTAAAGAACCAAACTAGGGCTGGACGATTAATGGAAAAGAAATCAAAACCGAAATGCAAAACCTCTAAATTGGCATGGCAACTTTTCTACCTCTAAAAGACCTAATTTTCCCATGTAGGTTATTTTGTTTTTTTTAATCCTATTAATACTTTGCCTTTAAAACATACTACCGCATGTATAGTCGCCGCTATACGGACGTGTATGACCATTGCGCTTGCATCTTTTGCAGCGTCTCGCACGTGAGTGGCGCATTAAAATAATTTCAACTTTTACATGCAGAGCCGCTCATCAATGTCAGTTCCAAAACAGTGGATCAATCAGAAGAGGCAAGCATTGCGACCTTTTTTTTACAGTAGCACATTGGCATGGCAACTTTTCTATTTGACTGCAATGTGGCGGAGGATGCATTCTGCACTACGCTTTTTATTAAAAACCATTCCTGAGCGCTGCGTCTCGCAGTTTTAGACACAAACACGTGTTCTGTGTGAACGGCCAGTAAGAACCTAGAGTAAATACTTGTGCATATAGAGTGACAGGACAAGATCACGGAGATGTTGCCCTGCTCTTTCTCTTAATCAGCAGTGTTCTATTTACATTCATTATTTAAAACATTTGTTTACAGGAGATACAAGTTATTATTTTCTACTTTTCACATTGCATTATTTAAAGTAATATTCATTTACAAGAGATACAAGTTATTTTCTATTTTTCACATGACGTTATTTAAAATGTATTTTATTCGCAAGAGATGCAGGTTATTTTCTACTTTTGACAAGGCAATATTCATTTATTTTGATTGAAAAAAAAAAAAAAATATTTTCTATTTTTTCTAGGAAACTTGCTTTTTACTATAAAAAATAGAATGTGACTTTTTTCATAAGACATCTTCATTTCAAGCACGCTTTGATTACAGTTTAATCGAGGTTTTGATTTTAGGCCATATTGCCCAGCCCTAACCAAAACCCACATTACATCACAACAAGAAGTCATTAAAGGGGTCATATGATGCGTTTTCAAGTTTTCCTTTCTCTTTGGAGTGTTACAAGTTGTTTGTGAATAGATAAGATCCCTGAAGTTGCAAAGACTAAAGTCTCAAAACCAGAGATATTCTTTATAAAAGAGATATTCTTTATAAAAGTTAAGACTCGACCACGCCCCCCTAAAACAACTCATTCAAACACGCCTCCACATGTCTACGTCACGGTGTGGGGAGATTTGCAAAACACCGCCCAAATGTATACGCAATGAAAGAAGGCGGGACTTTTATTCTCGCTAGTGTCTATTCTAGTGTTGTTGCTGCCGCCGTCACCATGTCCTGGAGACGCTGTGTTTCGTTGTGAAAGCGAAGCTACTTTATTTGGGCTTTATTTTGGGGTAAGGGGCGTAACATTTCCGTCTGATGCTTGAGGTATTCGGCCAATCACAATGCACTGGATAGCTGGCCAATCAGAGCACGCCTCGCTTCTCAGAATGATGAACTTTTTAAAAATCGTCGCGTTTCAGAAAGGCGGGGCATAGAGGAGCAACAATAATGTACCGTATGTGGAAAATCATGTGTTTTTTGAAACTTAAACTGCATAAACACATTGTATTACACCAAATACACAAAATAATGTTCTTTTTAGCAACGTCATATGACCCCTTTAAAAACACTCAATGGTGGGAATTTGACTAAAAGATTTGACAAAGTATAAATCTTATAAATTGTGTTATGTTGCTTAATGCTAATGTGCATGAATGGTCATGTTACATGCGTTTTTGGTCCTGTAGTGTGGACAGGAATGTTTTCTGAAAGGCTGTTTTAAAAAGAAAACGCACTAGTGCAAATGTTGCCAAAAAATTAATTTAACTAATTTTTATTTTCTTTTGCTAATTTTCTTGTGTTTCTCTTATACAAGTTGGCAGCATTTTGTTTGTGCAATTAGGAGGAATGATGAATTGATTAGCAGAGCTTGACGTTGACTCTCCGTTCCATTGTTTTCCTCTGGATTATTGTCTGAAAGCAGCACAGGTGTTTTCTTCAAACGGCAGTGGTTGTGAATCTAACGGCATGTCTCTGTCTCGCAGTGGCCGGTCCCTCTACCTCTCTGAGCACCATGTCCCTGCTGGCCAAAAACACTCCGTCGCGCTCGGAGATGACGAAGGTGCAGCAGCAGGTTAAGGTGAACGGCGCCTCGATGACGGCGCTGCGGCGCGAGATGCAGGAGGTGCGGGTCAAGCAGCTGGAGCAGCAGAAGCAGCTGCAGGATCAGGAGCAGAAGCTGCTGGAGCAGACGCAGGTGATCGGAGAGCAGAACGCACGGCTGGCTGAGCTGGAGCACAAGCTCAGGGAACTGATGGACAGCGCTGCAGCCGCCTCCAGCTCCTCCTCTTCCTCTACAGCTGCTGCCGCTGAGGGCGCAAATGGCCTGTGTCTCAAACGACCCCGCAAGTGCTCAGACCTCCCCCGGCACTCCAAACGCCTGCGGAGCAAGAAATAGAGGGACATCTCTATACATCTTTTTTTTTTTTTAAGTTTTCTTTTGCTTCCTTAAAGGGATAAGTTCACCCCAAAATGAAAATTCTGTCATTAATTACTCACCCTCATGTCGTTCCAAATCCATAAGACCTTCGTTCATCTTCGGAACACAAATTAAGATATTTTTGATGAAATCAGAGAGCTCTCTGACCCTCCATAGACAGAAATGCAACTGTAATGTTCCCAGGTCCAGAACGCAGTAAGGACATCAGTAAAACAGCCTATGTGACAGTGGTTCAACTTCAGTTTTGCAAAGCTAAGAGAATACTTTTTTGTGCGCAAAGAAAACAAAAATAACAGTTTATTCAACAGTTGTTCTCCCCAAGTTACCGTCTTCCACCATTTTCCCCTGAAAATGCTGATTACGTTCAGGGGAAAGCGCGCGCATGTGTCATGATACTATCCAAAATTGTCAAAGATGGTAACTCGGGGGAGAAGAATTGTTGAATAAATTGTTATTTTGTTTTCTTTGGGCACAAAAAGTATTCTCGTAGCTTTGCAAAGTTACGGCTGAACCACTGTCACATGGACTGTTTTCTGATATCCTTACTACGTTTCTGGGTCTGGGAACATTACAGTTGCATTGCTGTCTATGGAAAGATTTCATCAAAAATATCTTAATTTGTGTCCTGAAGATGAACAAAGTTCTTACGGGTTTGGAACGACATGAGGATGAGTATTTAATGACAGAATTTTCATTTTTGGGTGAACTATCCCTTTAAAGCTATATCATCATTTTTTCCACTTATGTCAAAGGATGACGCGAGTATCACGCGGAGGGAAATCGTAATGAGAGGGGAATCTTTTTGTTTTATCAGTTGTTGGCACATCCCTCATATCAGACACGTATTACACTAATATGCTTGAGCCCGTCGCTTGACTTCTGTTTCTTAAGGTTTGGCATCTGCCTTGAGCAACGTTTGCCTTTAATGTTTACCCAACCTTCACGCCAATGAGCTCGAGGAATCATTGTGAATAAGCTTTAGTCAATCAACCGCAAGAACGAGGAAAACATCGACGATGGCGGTTCTGAAGACGCCGCAGTGTGGAAACGAAGCTTCTTTGGCGCTCCGCAGTAGTTTCGACCATAAGTAGGTTCGACTGTGTACGAAGTTTTCAAGTTAAGACTTAGACCCCCTTCTTGAAATGGAGAACACAAGGTGTTCGACACCTGACTACTAAGTTATATTGTTATATAAATGGTAAATATCAGCTTTGTTCTATGATCTAAAAGTAAAATGTTTCATCTGAGATGTGCCTCGACAGTATGAGCAAGTCAGTGGTCTTGCAGATGTCTACAGCTGTAGCATACATGATTATATTGTTTGTCTGAGGATAGTGTCTTGTAGGTGTCAATGTCATGTCGTACCTGCCACTGTTTGTAGGTGTATAATTTACTGCAAATAGATCTGTGTCAGTGCAATAAAAATTGTGGAAAGCCTTGTTACTAGGAAAGTAAATTATTGACGTTCAAGTTGGTTTTTGCCTGCGAGGCACGTTCTTATTCATAACTTTAAGGTTATTGTCATTCCAGCTGCACAATTAAGATTTCATTTGCTTCTGAAGCACATCACCTTTCATTCATAACTCATCTGCTGAAATGATTCTGTGCTGCATTAACTATAATGATGAATAGACTTTGAGCAAGTAAGAAGTGAGGAGTAAAATTACTTGTGACTGATTTCATGTTTTTTTGCACATCATCGTTTCATTCAAGAGTTGACACCAGTCCCATTGTTGATGTACTGTCAATGCTTTTTGCTGTTGTGATTACAAACATGCTGACTTAAGGCTCTGCCCCTTTAATTTGTAATGTTAAAGTGACCTTTTGGTCTATTGAACAGTGGAAAAAAATACACATCAGCTTTAATGACACTATACAACATTTTCCAAAGTATAACATTTGGCAAGGTGCCCTTCTGCATGGGGCTGCAAGGTTTTGCAAGAAAACCATTTTTGCCTGATGTCACAAAAGAGTATAATGTGTCTCGAGGAGAAGCTAAAATGGTAATCCCAAAACCGCATCATAACAGTCTCCTAAGTCGCCATAACTGTACATTTTCCCCTTCATATCTTTTCCTTTAGTTTTTTGCTTAATTTATTGATACTGTTCAATGCAAATCATGTTTGAAACCACAAATCCACTTTCTAGTTTCTTACACTTCCAAGAACACCTACCAAAAATATTAAAGGACTTTGTTGTGTGATAAAAAGGCTTTGTAGGATATAAAGCTGTAATTACAAGAAATTGTTGTAATTGCAAGATCTGAGGTCACATTATAAGATGCAAAGACATTGCGTGAGATCAAATAATGTCATAGGTCAACTCATTTAAGTCTCAGATCATGTATAGACAATATAGAGACTGTTCTCCACCTCTCCAATCTTCACTTACCCAAGTTCACTGTGGTTTTTCAGTACTGTGCCCACTCCTCTCATTGAGAATGATTGCTGGTAACTTTTTTCCTATGATACAGTCCGTTGTTCCTCACTTGCAAAGTTAATCAAAACAAATGCAATCAATTGCATTGCTTTTTAGTTTATGGTAAAACAAAGTATGATCATCCATAATTTGTGAATTTACCTTTCAACCACCTAAACATCCAGGGATGAGCAACTCCGGAGAGCCACTGTCCTGCAAAGATAGCTCCATCCCAAGCATGCTATTGAACTATCACACATTATTACACTGATATTTCACTGTCCTACAAGTTGTAAAAGTACAACTATAACCTAACTGACATTATACAGCAGGCTTGGTTGTGATACGCCACCACAGGTTCTAGGCTGCTTTTTAGTCATCTACGAGAGCTATGTCCTTAAATTACATGCTTCGACATATTGTTTAGTTTGCATCCATTGCTGCAATGCTGGAGGTTAGTTATTCTCTCAAAGAGTGTAACCACAGAAACAGCCAGTGTGGTGTTCCTCTGGGTTGGTGTAAATCTGTGACGCTGCAGGATCTTCGACTCCTCAAGTCTCTCTCTTCTGAAAACAAGTTCTTGAAAGGAGCACACCCTCGTAAGGAATGGTTTCAGACAAATATGTTTTCAGTTTGAGTGAATGAAGCCTGGTTTTGTGTCACTGTCATGTGCTCCTGAGACAAGATATTTAGAGCGGATCAAATGGTCAAGTCAAACCGGGTTCCCTTGATATTGTGGCACAGGCCATAAAATTAATCTGACCAATTTGACTTCTATGCAGAATATTCTTCTGTAAAGTCATATGGAGGAGATCAAACAGTTGGTCAGCCTTGGGAATATTAATGACCCTGAAAAGAAAAGGAGATAACACTGGTGCCATGCCCCACCATTTGTTTTTTTGCAGGTCATCATTATTACTGAAAATCAGGGTTTTACTCTAGTAACATGAACTGGTATTATTACAGAAATATAAACCAAAGAGGGAATGTATTAGTTCTGTCAGGTGTTTGTCAGGCTTTGAATTGAACTAAAGGTTACTGACTTTAAAAATGGGATTTAAAAATGGGACAAGCTCATGTACTTCCCCGATTTCATGTTTCAGTCAGAAACAGGTCAACACATCAAAGAAAACGTCTCGGGTTACATATGTAACCATGGTTCCCTGAGTAGGGAACGAGACACTACATCCTCTAGGGGTCGCTATGGGGAACGCCATCAGTGTGACCGGTGTCTGAAGCATATATCTAAACACGACAATAACATTGGCCGGCGATAGCCTATGATGTCATTACCTGGCGCCACCACAGTATAAAGGGGCGCCGGGAAAATACGTCATTCACTTCTTCGTCTGAAGCTTGCGTCCGAAGCATGGCACCGAGCCTAGAGGATGCAGTGTCTCGTTCCCTACTCAGGGAACCATGGTTACATATGTAACCTGAGACGTTCCCTTTCAAGGGAACTTCGAACTGTGTCCTCTAGGGGTCGCTATGGGGAACGGAATACCCACGCCGCCATGCTGAGGGGAGTGCAAAGCCAGGCACAAAAGGTGAGCACTAAGTACCAACTCTACCCGGCTAAGGGAGTTGCCCCTGGGACGGGTGGACGGCTGTCAGTGACATTATCCCCTTCGGCCAAAAACCTGAGCTGCATACCCCAGAACTTACCCTTTAAGGGGATACGACCAAGCGCCTAGGATAGTAACTAGGTCTTGGCCTGTCACCCAGGGGCTACTGCTTGCTCTGCATGAGCTCGCTGAAGGAACTGTCTCAACAGATCCTTGGTAGCAACACCCTGTTCAAGTCAGTATCACTAGAGATACATAGATAGAGTGGGGCCCAAGGTGAAACCGGGGCCTGACTGACTCAAAGAAAGGGCACGAAGCCACAGCGCGTAACCCATACCGTACAGGATTTTAGAAAGACCGCAAAACGCTTGGTGTGCAATCTTACCACAACGTGGCTTTCAGAAAGTACACAGAGACTAGCGTGCGTACTTACCATAACATGGATTGTAAACACCGTTCTAGGGTTCTGGAGAACATAGGGTTACAGAGCTCTGGGGGAGCGAAGAACCCAACTCTCAGCATGAGAGGGAACTCAGACGCTCAGAAGGGAGCGGCATGCTCATAGGTGACCCTCTATGGTGAGGGGAGCAATGCTAGCTCGACCAGCAAACATAGCTCTGGAGAGCGGAGAACCTAATTCTCAGCATGAGAGGGAACTCAGACGCTCAGAAGGGAGCGGCATGCTCATAGGTGACCCTCTATGGTGAGGGGAGCAATGCTAGCTCGACCAGCAAACATAGCTCTGGAGAGCGGAGAACCTAATTCTCAGCATGAGAGGGAACTCAGACGCTTAGAAGGGAGCGGCATGCTCATAGGTGACCCTCAATAGTGAGGGGAGCAACGCCAGCTCGACCAACAAGGAGAGCATATGGTCACAGAGCACTGGAGAGCGGAAAACCTAACTCTCAGCATGAGAGGGAACTCAGACGCTCAGAAGGGAGCGGCATGCTCATAGGTGACCCTCTATGGAGAGGTGAGCAATGCTAGCTCGACCAAAAAGGAGAGCAAACTATCACAGAGCTCTGGGGAGCAGAGAGCTCAATTCTCAGAATGAGAGGGAACTCAGACGCTCAGAAGGGAGCGGCATGCTCATAGGTGACCCTCTATGGAGAGGGGAGCAATGCTAGCTCGACCAACAAACATAGCTCTGGAGAGCAGAGAACCTAACTCTCAGCATGAGAGGGAACTCAGACGCTCAGAAGGGAGCGGCATGCTCATAGGTGACCCTCTATGGAGAGGTGAGCAATGCTAGCTCGACCAAAAAGGAGAGCAAACTATCACAGAGCTCTGGGGAGCAGAGAGCTCAATTCTCAGAATGAGAGGGAACTCAGACGCTCAGAAGGGAGCGGCATGCTCATAGGTGACCCTCTATGGAGAGGGGAGCAATGCTAGCTCTACCAACAAGGAGAGCAACCTAACAGGGAGGCAGAAGGTGGCCCAACAACCTGGCATGACTGCTAACTGGAGCTCTAGAGAGCGGAGGCCTAACTCTCAAATAGGAGAGGGACTCAGACGCTCAGTTTGGGAGCAGTATACTCATAGGTGACCCTCTAGGGTGAAGGGAGCACTGCTGAGCTCAACCAACAAGGAGAGCAACCTAACAGGGAGGTAGAGAGGGGCCTAACAACCTGAGGCTGCTGCTCAACAGAGCTCCAGGGAGTGCAGGACCCGGTGATAGGAGTCCTCAGACGCTCGACCGGGAGCGGCAAGCTCAAAGGTAACCCTCTAAGGTGAGGGGAGCATTGCTAGGCCTGACCAACAGGGACCCAATAACCAAACATATCTGGAGAGCTATCGCTCCTCAGAGCCAAAGCACTCAGGAAGGGTTTCCGCAGAAACACCTCTCACTCGTACCTCCGGGAAAGCAGTGTATTCAAGCCCACTCCACAGAGGGGGCTTGAACCACAATCAGTCGACAGATCGAGAGGTTCTGACTAGAGTCAAAGCATACAAAAAACAGGCCCACATAGTGCTGCGGAGAAATTAAATGGATCGTACTCACCAACCACAGCTCCCGTGCAGGTCCAACATGAGACTGTAGCGAAAGTGCAGGAGGGTGGTGGCTTCAGCAAGCATCGAGGAGGCTCGCAAGCCAACACTTGAGCACGGAGAGTCATACAACCCCTGCAGTAAGGGCTCCTGGGGTGCAGTATAATGTGATTAGAACATGTTATAAAATACCTTAGGAAATTACTGATAGGGAAGATTTCCCGTCAGGTCCTTTCCACGTTCTGCCCATGAACCGCGAATCGCGGGCAATGGGCAGATAATTCTCACCGCACCCGCAACGCGCAGCATGTATTCAACTCCCACAGGAGCTAAACGCGCTCCACCCACACGCTAGATTACCTCGGAAATTAAGCGAGAGCGGAGCCGCCGCCGCAAATGTGTCGCTATTCCCGCGAGAGGTGAACACACTCATCCAGACACAAGTATACAACTCGGGTAAAAGTGAAGCACTCACCTCCCCTCTCAGTAGTCCCGCGAATGCATCACGATGAGCACAAGCAGTCTCCTCGTGAGTGGAGTATGTTGAATTCATGCCTATTTCTCACGAGAAATAAGCAACGAATGCAAAGAGTACATTCCACTCCCTCGAGAGCCGAACGCGCTTGCTCTTCACCACACACACAACACGCGAGCCGTGTGAAACTGCGGGTATCAGAGCGTGCTTATCTCTCACAAGAAACAAGCAATGGATGCGATGAGCGCATTCAACTCCCTCAGGACTGAACGCGCTTGCTCTTCACCACACACACACACAACCCGCGAGCCGTGTGAAACTGTGCGTATCAGAGCAAAGCCTCTGGCGAGAGAACACGCACTCCTAGTCGTGCTTAGCTTCTGCTAGCAAAAACAAACGGTCAGTGAAGACGAAGAAGAGAATGACGTATTTTCCCGGCGCCCCTTTATACTGTGGCGGCGCCAGGTAATGACGTCATAGGCTGTCGTCGGCCAATGTTATTGTCGTTTTTAGATATATGCTTCAGACACCGGTCACGCTGATGGCGTTCCCCATAGCGACCTCTAGAGGACGCAGTTCGAAGTTCCCTTGAAAGGGAACTGAACATCAAGCCGCTTCATGGGGACTTTAATATTCCCGCCAACACCGCCTAGTAAATCCTCAAATGTCATAGCTTGTGTTTTAGTGCTGGATCTAGACCTTCATCAGGCTTCAGCAGAGAGAGGTTGTGAAAAGGCTTTGGGAGCCTGACGAGACAGTGATAATCGTTGTTTGAGGACCTTTTCCAATTTATAGATTAGGTAATTATTACAGAAGGGAAAATTATCACCTGCTCACTGATTCTTATTTTGAAGTTTTGCTTTCTTGGTTTATATTAGGTTCCTTTGTGTCTGTTTTATATTTCCTGTGTTTGTTTTTCCTTGGTTACTTATTATTTTCTCACCTGTTTCCAGTTTCATCTTTTCATGTTTTTTCTTAGTTCTTTGTCTGTTCTCATGTGTTTATTTTACAGCAGTTAGCTTTAGTGTTTTCTGTGTTGATTACTGTGCTTTTCCCATTTACTGGAATGTTTTCATCTAGTTTTGTTTAAATTGTTCTCATACTCCTTATGAGCAGTCGTTACAGAAGAACGTACAACAAATGGATGTAGAGGCTGTTCAGCTAATCCTCCTCAAGCAGAACGATTGTTCTCTCCATATCAGTGAGTTTTTACATCTAGATAACTTGGTGCACTTTGATGTTGATGCGCTCATTTCATTTTTACCAGCAAGTTGTTGCTGCCCAAGGGATGGACCTCGAGGGATGCTTTATCAATACCTGGATCAGACTGTGGTGTTAAGTGGATTCCCCTTCACTGTGGGTGAAGTTGAGGAGTCTCCTGACCAGAGTTGGGGGTAGCGCATTACAAGTAATGTGAGTTATGTAATCAGATTACTTTTTCAAAGTAACAAGTAATGCATTACTTTTTAATGTAAAAGAAGAGCTTTCCTGTCGTCATGTTGAGAGAAATCGGGAATAAGTGCAGAGGAGTTGTGTGCGCTGTGTGAACATGATGTTACTGTAGTTCTAGACTAAATGTCAACATGCATTTACTCATCTCATTTACACAAAAACAGATTCAGTATTCCTCAAAATGAATAAAAACAGTCAAATGCAAACTCAGAATATGACGCAAACCTGCAATGATTAAATGTTAACACAAACATCCTTCATGTATTTAATTCCATTTTTATTAACCAATGTCTTGGCTGCTGACCTTCGACGCTTCAATTCAAACATACCAATAAGACAAAATGACTTCAGATAAACATAACACTTGTGTGTGTGTGTTTTATTATTGTTGAAGAGTGTTGAACTTTCTTCTCGTGTACAATTCTTCATGCAGTCCAGAACAGCAGCACAGCTGAAGGTTTGTTTGAGCTGCGCTCTCTACTGAACAGACATGAATTTACATTCCCTTCAGCCTGATGTATTCATTTCACTTTTGGTGTGAAAGGGCTTTTAAATTTGCCAAAAATAGAACTTTTTATGTTAAAAACAAACAAGCAAGCTCAGGCTAGATTTAAAAAGTAGTGCAACCATAATGCATTACTTTCAACAAAAAGTAACTAAGTAATGTAATTAGTAGTGCTGTCAATCGATTAAAAAAAAAAAAAAAAAAAACTAATTAATTGCACTTTTTTTTTTCTGAAATGAATCGCAATTAATCCCACCTAACTTTTATTTTGCAAAAATTTCACATTCAATCTTCAAATTAATGTAGAAAAAAACAAAGTATATTTTTAATATTTGTTTAACGGCATCTTTTTTATGACTAAAGGCGAGTATCACTGATACCAATATTACTGATGTCTCTAGCCCCAGAGCTCCATCCCTTGAGCCAGTGTCCTTTGCCCTGTCTGCCCTTCAGCAAGTAGGAAATATACAGAAATTGAATTAAATTATCAAACACTAAATTCTAAATTAAATATAGATGAATCCTTAAAGCTACAAGTTATTGATTTCCTCTTTTTTCTTTTGTTCTTTGATTAACAGACATCACAGCAGCTGGGTTATTAGGTTATTTGGCTGCTATTACTTTATTACTTGCATGCTCGTAGTTTCATTTGCACTTTAAGATGAAATGATAAAGGCTGCAGTGCGCTCCGTATGTGCGTTCAATTGAAGAGCACACGCTACAAGCGAAGTATAACGGCAGAAAAAACAGGAAAATTGTTTTTTATTGACATATGGCCTGAAACATCTCATCTGACCGCAGTTCACTGTTGTTATACTGAAGCTCCTTGTCACCTGTTTGACACACCTGGTGCTGAAGACGTTATGCGACTAAATAAACGCATTCTTGTCAAGAAAAAAAGCAGCAGAAGCAGCAGTTGTGAGGCCAACCCTAGCTCCCTCTGCGTTAAATATTTTTAACACCGTTAAAAAGGGAAAAATTATTCTCCTGCGTTAATGCGCTAATTTTGACAGCACTAGTAGTTAGTTACTTTTTTAGGGAGTAACGCAATGTTGTAATGCATTACTTTTAAAAGTAACGTTCCCCAACACTGCTCCTGACAACATTGCTCCAGCGCTCCCCCCAGAGTTTGCTCCAGCCCCAGAGCTCCATCCCTTGAGCCAGTGTCCTTTGCCCTGTCTGTCCAGGAGCTATAGCTCGTCCTCTTCAGCTTGTTCCATCCAGTACTTTGCTTCATCTGGGGTCTTTGTTCCTCTTCCTCCAGTTCAGTTCTCCTGGATTTTCATCACCCTCCTGCTCTGACAGTTTTCCAAGGACCTCCAGCTTCACCAGCTTGACCATGGTCTCCTGACCCACAAGAACCACTGCAGTCCCTCCGTCTTCTGATTCTCCAGCTCCGTCTTGATCCTCTGGCTCTAACCCTGGTCTTCTGTTCCTCCAGCTCTGCTTTAGTCTCTGGTTTCTTTGGTTCTGCCTCAGTCTTTCAATCCCCTGGCTCTGTTCAGCTCATCCTTTCCTCCGGCTCATTCCTGATTTCATGTTCCTCTCTTGGTTTTCACTGCCCTGTAGCAGGGATCTGTTCCCCTTTTGTGGCTCTTGCCTTCCCTCCTGCTGTTACAATTAGAAAGTGTTCTGTTATCGGCCAGAGATGAGTGCTTCAAAGAAATGCATGTATGGCATGAACATAGTTATGACATAATACATACTATGTGGTTCGTTAATGTCATGTATCCAGTTAAGCAAACATGATACACATGTTAGGAGACAATTTCAACTTGTGCTCATAATGATTACAATATAAGGACGATATTACAATATAATTATAATATTTGACAATTTTGTATGTCAATCCAAAGGTGGTGTCATCTGAACTCTTCGCAAGTGTTTGTGTCATCTGAAATCTTCACAACGGCTGGATCCGAAATAGAGTTTGCAGTTGCTTCAGGATGGATATTCTGAAGTAGGAAAGCAAAAGGAAGAAGAATTAGTATAGCTGCTGTTTGTAGCATTTCAGGCAAAAGATGATTGTGTATTTGGTAGTATTTCATTAGATATTATTGTACAAGTTTATGAGAAGCATTATGTGAGTGATTGGCTAAAGAAATCCAACTGTCTTGATCAGGTGCCAGTATATAGACTTGAAATGGGAACCTTGTGCTGCAGCTGGACAGAAAATAAAATAAAAAAAAATAAAATAATTGAATGTATAATGAAATCCCAAAGGTGTACACTGAGACCAGGAAAGTTATTACACAACTCGTACACTAGCCTTTCTTCACTTCACCACTTACAGTTCCTTGGGAAAGTATTCATACCCTTTCATTTTCTTCATGTTTTTCAAGCAAAAACAGAATTGTCACAGTTTCATACTGAAATAAGTACATTGCATAAGTATTCATACCCTTAACTCAGTACTTATCTGAAGCACCTTTACAGACTTAAGTATTTTAGGGTATCATGCGACAAGCTTTGAACATCAGCATTTGGCAATTATCTGCCATTCTTCTCCTCACCTGTTCACTTCTCAAGCTCTGTCAGGTTGAATGGGGGCAGACACACATTTTCAGGTTTCTCCAGAAATATTTGATTTGGTTCAATCTCAGGCTGTGGCTGGGCCACTCAAGGACATTCACAGAGTTGTCTATAAGCCACTCTTGCTGTGTGCTTAGGGTCATTGTCCTGCTGGAAGGTGTGCCTTCTGCCCAGTCGGAGGTTCTGAATTTTCTGGACTGGGTTTTTATTTTATTTAATCTCAATATTTTGTTGCATTGAGCTTTTCTTCTACTCTGATGTGTCCCTCAGTCCCTGCCGCTGAAAAACAGCCCCACAGCATGAGGCTGCTAACCAGCACACTTTACTTTTGGGATGGTACTCTGCAGGTGATGAGCAGAGCTAGTTTCCTTCAAACATGATGCATGGAATTGAGGTTCATCAGACCACAGAATCGTGTTTCTCTCAGTCTGAGGGTCCTGTAGGTGCTCTTTTGCAAATTCCCAGTGTGTCTTCATGTGTCTTCCCTGAGCAGAAGACTAAGTCTGGCCCCACCGCCATAAAGCCCAGATCGGTGGAGTGTTGCAGCAATGTTTGTCCTTCTGGAGGTTTCTACTATCTCCACATATGATCATGGAGCTCAACTAGAGTGACCATCAGGTTCTTGGTCATCACACTAACCAAAGCCCTTCTCCATCAATTGCTCAGTTTGGCCAGGAGGCCAGCTCTAGGAAGAGACCTGGTTGTTCTAAACGTCTTCCATTATGGATAATGGAGGACACATGCTTCTGTGAACCTTCAATGCAGCAGAATTTTTTTTCTGAACTCTTCCCCAGATGTGTGGTTTGATGCAAACCTATTTCTGAGCTCTACAGGCAGTTTTTTTTTTTTTTTTGGACCTCAGGGCTTGGTTTTTGCTCTAATATACATTTTCAACTGTTAGACCTTAAGACGTGTGTGCCTTTCCAAATCATACCCATTCAATTGAATTTGCCACAGGTTAACTTCACTCAAAGTGTAGTAACATCTACAAGTAATATGAATGCTCCTGAGCTTAATTTCAACTGTCCCAGATAAGGATATGAATACTTAGGCCTATACAATGGAATCATTTAAGTTTTTGATTTTTAATAAATTTGCAAAGATGTTAAAAACCTGTTTTTTGCTTTGCCGTTATGGTGTATGGAGTGTAGATTAATGTGGAATAAAAAGTAATTTAAAGCAGTTTAACATAAGGCAGAAACATAACAAAATGTGGGGTGGGGTGGGGTGGGGTGGGGTGGGGGGATGAAGGGGTATGAAAACTTTCGCAAGGCACTGTTCATCTGACTGAGCAGGGCAGTTGATTCATACACAGCAGTCACAATCCAGGATAAAAACTGAATCCTGGGAAACACAGGCCTGGTGTTTAGGTTGTTCAGCTTGATATTGGGAGAATATATATGAGACAGTCTCCAGGAAGCCTTGAAGGAAATGGTATCAAAAAAATGGGGACTGGACCTGTCAAAAATGGCCAGCATAACCACTGACAATGCCTGTAACAACAAAACAGCATTTAGGAGATACACCTGGATGCCATGTTTTGGCCATAACCTTCATTTGTGTGTAGGCAAGACGTGTCTCAAGTCGCTTGTCCAGACTTCAGACAACCGTGTTTGCCTTTTCCAGGTCAAACTAAATGATGAGGAGCTTAAAGGAGAAAAAGAAGACATTGAATCTACCTGTGCTCATTCATATTCACTGTGAAATTTGATGAAGCCAACAAATCCCCTGATTCTTGATATATGCCCCATCGTATGGTATATCACAATGGAAAGGCTACAGTAGTTTTTAATGGTGTATCCCCGTGGTCTGATACCAGACTATTTCAGTCCATACAATATCAAAATTGGAAGGCAACATGGGAAACTGTGGGGTTTAAGATATTTTACATTTACATTACATTTACATTTAGTCATTTTGCAGACGCTTTCATCCAAAGCGACTTACAATTGGGGAATACAATATTTTAACTAGGAATTGTATCAAAGTCATCTTTGGCTGGATCAGCTATCAAGGTTTGAATGATTACGAGCAGGTATCCCCTACCTTTGATACCTGCAGCCTTTTTTTTTTTTTTTTTTTTAAAGAAGTCTCTTCTGCTCACCAAGCCTACATTTATTTGATCCAAAGTACAGCAAATACAGTAAAATTTTGAAATACTTTTGCTATTTAAACTAACTGTTTTCTATTTGAATTTATTTTAAAATAAAATTTTAAAATAATGTATTTCTGTGATTTCAAAGCTGAATTTTTAGTGTAGTGGACAGGACATTCCAGGGCCCAGTTTATGGCGAGGCCCCTCTCTGACCACAATAGTGGACAAAGGTTTGCTACATTTTGATTGGATCTTGGTGGACTAACATAAGCAAACTGTCCAACGGCATCAGATAAAGATGCCAGGACAATGGCCAGACACCTCTGAGAGGGCAAGAAGACGACCTTTGGAACAAAGCCCGGGAAGGACGGGACTTCCTATTGGTCAAAATGCAGTTTTTGCCCTTCACCCACCAACAGACTGATTCCTCAGGTTTTGGCCTGTGACTGCCATGAAAATTCCTTAGGACCTCTGGACACAGCAGCAGTGGGTGAAACAAACAGGGATCACAGAGTTCCATCCAAATCCATTCATAACTATGTTCTCAAACCTTAAACTGATGCAAACTACAACACACACATCTTATACTTATTCAGAGAAATAAGTATTCTCAGTGACAGTGACGTGTAGTGCAACATCTTCCATCTTGTTTGGACTTATGTGTTCGTAACATTGCCAAAGGTATTCTGGTTGTGGTTTGGTAAGTGAATGATGCATTGGTAAAACTTTAGTTGAACTTTTTCTAAATGTGTGTTTGGACTATGCAAATAAGTTCCACAGGAGGAAAGAAGGGTGGGCCACACCGTGTCCCCCCACTTTGATGGAAACAGCCAATCACAGCCTGGAAATGGAGAAGCGCCAGATTGCAATCTCCTCCTCATCAGAAAGAGATAAAGGTACCTTCCCAAAAGACACTCCTTGTTCTGAGTCTGAGTCCCGAAAGGGAAAGACGTTAACAGATAAACCAGTTCTGAGTCTCCAGCCCGTAAGGGAAAGGACAGTAACAGACACATCCATTCTGAGTCTCCCATCCAGAGAGACAGTAGCAGATACACCAGATCTGAGTCTCCGGCCTGCAAGGGTGAGACATTAACAGATACACAGTTCCTGAGTCTCCAGCTTTGAGGCAGCAATAGATACGACCACATTCTGAGCCTCCAGCCTGCAAGGAAAGAGATAACCTATGTTCAGACTTCATTCAGAGTCTTCGTCCAGCGAGACAACAACAGATGCAGCACGTCCTGAGTCTCCATCCTAGAGAGACAAAGCGGATCAACCAAATTCTGAGTCTCTAGCCCAGAGAGGCAGAAGACACACAGACATCTGCAACAAGGATAAGCTCCGGAGAGCAAACCTTCACTCCAAGGTACCTTTGCTTGCGTGTTCCAGGCTAAGGACCTTCTGCACCTACTTCAGGGTCACATCTGCGTGTTCCAGATTTTAGGACCCTTTGGTTCTCCAGGAGATCAGCATCCTCCAGCGCTTCGTGTTCAAGGCTGTCGAAACGGATTCCTGCTCCTTTCCCCACTGCATTGTTACTAGCACAACTAGTGGATGAAGTCACCGCCACCGGACTGCTCACTCAACCACAGAGAACGTAACTATCACCTATCCAAACCTCTTCCAGAGACCTTGGCATTGTTGTGTATTATCAGTATATGATTTTTCTAATTGACATTAGATGTTATATAGCTGATTGCAGTTGATAACAAATAATCTTTCAGTTATTTGTTTGATGCATAATAAGGTTCTTCACCTTACTTGTTTCAGAGTAGTGACAGTTTATCTTTCCAGATAACGTAGCTCTGACATAGCAACATCCAACATAATCACTTGCATTGTATGCATCTTATGCACTTTATTCCTTTTTCATTCATGGTATTCATTTAGTAGTTGTTGATTACTCTTGTCTATCTTTTGTTAATAAAATTTATTTTATTACACTTGTGTCTTCCTTGTGTTGATAATACAGTAATGTTCTACAAGTTAGGTATCCCACCAATCTTTCTTATGTGATGTACTCCTAACCACACCTTAAGTGACACATGATCCAAAAATCATAACATCACCTGTGACGTGAGTAAACATCACTACACTATTTCACCTCCTTAGGTTGGCAAAAGCAAAATTCACTACATTAGCATCATTACTCCAGTCACATGATCCTTCAGAAATCATTCTAATATGCTGATTTGCTGCTCAAAAAACATGTATTATTATTATTATTATGTTGAAAACAGCGGAGTAGAATTTTTTTTTTTCAGGTTTCTTTGATGAATAGCAAGTTCAGAAGAACAGCATTTATCTGAAACAGAAATCTTTTGTAACATTATAAATGTCTTTATCATCACTTTTGATCAATTTAAAGCTAAATAAAAGTATTAATTTCTTTCCCAAAAACACAAAAAAAAATTATACTGACTCCAAGCTTTTGAATGGTATAGTGTATAATGTTACAAAAGCTTTTTATTTCAGATAAATGCTGATCTTTGGATCTTTCTATTCATCAAAGAATCCTGAAAAAAAAAATGTATTCAGCTGTTTTAAATATTGATGATAATAATAATAATAATAATAATAAATGTTTTTTTTGAGCAGCAAATCACAATATTAGAGTGATTTCTGAAGGATCATGTGACACTGAAGACTGGAGTAATGATGCTGAAAATTCAGCTTTGATCACAGAAATAAATTATATTTTAAAATATATTCAAATAGAAAACAGTTATTTTAAATAGTAAAAAAATATTTCAAAATTTTACTGTTTCTGCTGTACTTTGGATCAAATAAATGCAGGCTTAGTGAGCAGAAGAGACTTCTTTAAAAAAAATAAATAAATACTTTAAGAAAAATCTTACTGTTCAGAAATCTTTGCCTGGTAGCATAGTTTAGCTCACGCTTGCCCTAAAACACGTCTTGAAGTTTCTAGTTGTACTGAAGCCCTTGATTAGCTGGTTCAGGTGTGTTTACACGCAACTCCAGGCGCACATATTATCATACATTCCTTGAGAGTTATAATATTGAGTTTATTAGTGGGTGTGAAGAGTCAGTCACACAACACTTTCCATTCCATCTAGTTTCATTCATGATTTATTTAGTCATTTAGCAGACGCTTTTATCCAAAGCGACTAACAAATGAGGACAACAGAATCAATTGTAGTATTAAAACAACTGAAACAGATCCAAAACTAAAAGCTAATGCACGCAACAAAATTTAAAAACATTCATAGGCGTTTGAATGCGGGAGACTGGAAATGCAAGTTTTCAGTTCCACTCAATATGAAAGTTCAAGTTTCTTTCGAATTTCATTATTCAGATATTTCAAATATTGTTATTTGTTGGATTTATGTTTTAAAACATGTTGCCACAGAAAATGACTTCATATCATGACTGTTGCAGTGCCCATAGAACTGGCTGAAGAAGCGCTGTGTCCTTGCAGCATCAGGTGCAGTAATAGTATAAAAGCACAGCATCAGCACACATACAGTACATCTGTCTGTCCATATACAATAGCCAAACTAAAACTTCAATTCTTAGAAGAAATACACAGAAACATCCTTTCTTCCTGGTCAGGATCCATTTAAAGCAGAACCTGAAGTGTACTTGTGTGTACTCGGCTGTCGCTGTTTCAATGGTGCTATATATTAAAAAAAAAAAAAAAAGAAAAAAAAAAAAAAACCTTGAAATTTAGACGTCAGTGGCAAGTAAGTTCAGCCATGTGTGAAACCTCAGCCAGAGTAAAGAGTTTGTTTACAATCAGTGTTAAAGCTTTATTATCAACAAATAGCATTTACAACATTTCACATACATCATAACATAACAACAACAGTAAAAAGAGAAGGAAGGAAAGAAAGAAAGAAAGAAAAATAAAAAGAACAGAGAGAGGGTACATAAGCATTACACTATGGAAAGATATACATTTTAAATTTGCATAATAAATTACTATATAATTATAATATGGAAAATACATACTGCTGAGTAAGCATCATTTATCATTCTTTTTATATGAAAATGTAAATGAAGAGAATATTTAAACTGTTTTAGTTGCTGTTCTGTTTTTAGATTTTGACATTTTATCTATACACATTTTAATGTCCTTCTCAAGCACAAGGTCTCAAAATGCATTTGTGAATATGGAATCCATATAAAAATAAAATAATGATATAATGATTTATAATGATAACCAGCATCATTTGAATAATAATCCTTAATATAATAACCTAAAGTCATATTTATAGGATTAAAAAGAAAGTTTTAAAAATAACAATAAAATTCTTGAGATCTTTCTGGGTATCTTGGCAGAACCAAAGTAAAATATCTCAGTGAAAATTTCACAGAAAGAGCATTTTAGTTCAGTATCACTTTTGATTTTTTTGTAGAAATTGATAGACACTATGAATTATTTCATATGAGAATTCTTTATAATTCAGTATGTGAAAGGGCAGTATACATGAATTCAAAATATTCACAAAACAACAGGAGAAAAGAACTCAGATGACTTACTACGAGATTCTGAAGTGTGCATCCAGATGACACTTTACTATCCCATGAGGCCACAGCAGAGGAGTTATGAATGGCAGTGAAGCCACACAACTGACTACAGGCACATTTCTTGTGGCTTTATCAAGTCTAGTCGACCGGTTAGGTTAGTCAGTTCAAACCACATCACAATAAACTCACACCTACAATACACCATACAACAACTGCACTGAACATTACTTACTTATGGCTATTATAGATATGTGTGGAAAAGGCACAGCACACCAGCATCAGATCCTCATACATCTGTATAACGCATTGGGCTGCTTTGTTGACTTAGGGCCAGGATAACTTACTATCATAAGCAAGCTGTTTCTACTGTCAGGCCAAAAGCAAACATGCTGGTGCATGCTTGATAATGCCTCCTCGAGGGCAAAAGGCCAAGGGTTGTGGCCCACCGATTACCTTGGTCCAAAGAGAGCCATCTGGTGCTTGGACAAAGGAGTTTATCTGAGATAGCAACAGTGCTCATTTCCCATTTTTCTTTCCTAGCTACAGTTAACATCAACATTTAAGACCATTAAAATAATATTCTCAGCTCAAAACCAGCTGATATTTGAAATAACATCCAATAGCCTATGAGGAGGAAACATTTATATTTATATATTATATATATTTATACACGATGCAAGGTGAAACGCATTGTTAACCATTTCCACAATAAACTCACAAACACTATGGCCCAGATTTATTAACAGCTAGGGCCAGTGCAAACCTTCTTTTGACGTAAAAAACTATTGTCAGGATTTACTAAAGAGGCACAGTGAAAAATTAGCGATGAAAAGGTGTGGACACAGTCGTTTTATTGCATAGGGATTTGTAGGAGTGTCCCTTTCAGATGTAAAATTTATGGAAGGATATTTTTTTAAATGAATCACGCAACAAGATCTAATAAGGTTTGCAACAGTCAGTTTACTGGTATTTGCACCATTATTTACCACCCAAAAAAAGCATGTCTTAACCCATGTTGTGCTTGACATGACTGCGATTGTTGCTGCCAGGAGGAAGCAGAGAACAGAAAGCGTGTGGTAGAAGGGAGAGAATTTGCTGCTCTGTGTGGCATTTCCGTCACTGAATAATAAAAAAAATAATAATAATTGCAGCTTTTTATCTCACAATTCTGACTTTTTTTTTTCTCGCAATTGTGAGTTTACATCTTGCAATTCTGACTTTTTTTTTTTTTTTTCTCCTAATTGTGAGATATAAACTCACAATTCTGAGAATATATCAGTCTTTTCCCCCTCAAAATTAGGACACAATTGTGAGTTTATGGGCCGGTTGCATAAACCACTTTGACTAGTCTTAAAAAGTTAGTCCCCTAATTTTTTTTTTTCTTTAAGACTGGTCATAAATGTTTTAAGTCAGTTATAAAAAGGCAGAATGGTCTAGTTTGAATACAAAAAGTAAGTCTGATTACTCCTTGGCTAACTACTAGCTGGTCAAACTAGTTCTTAAGACACAGTCTTAACATAGTGGCTATGTTTATGAAACTGGCCCAAGATCTCACAATTCTGAGAAAAAAAAGTGGCAGAAACAGGCTTCCATAGCTCTTTGTAGATTGCATTGGTCATTATGGAAATGAGATGTTGCGTCTGTGTTCTTTAATTTGCAGATTGTCAGTAGATCACCTGCAGAACTTTACACTCCCATCAGTACTTTTTAGGTCTCTGAGTGGTATCATATGAGATGCTTTGGAAAACTGGTCAACTTCCATTAATACACAAAATCCACTGGTAGTAGGTGTGACCAGGGGCTAAATTCCCTTGACATCTACATGCTTTGCCGGGATTTAGTCATGGCCCAGTCGGGGCATGCTTGAACAAAGCAATGAATGTCCAGGATTTTGTGATTCTGTGATTGCAGAATTTAACACAAAATTAGTGCATTAGCTTTTGTTTTCCTTATTTCAAGGGCACCTAGATAGAAACAGAAGGACAATTTAGCATTGGCGATTAAAGGGGCAGGAACCCTCCACATTGCCAGATAAAGGCCAATCTTTTTCTGATGGATCAAATAAAGGAAATGAACCAAAAAAGATTTCCACATCAAAGAGGGGTAGGTTTTGGAAGATGTTTAACAGCTGGGGAAAACTTGTTCTTTCACTTTAAGTGTATAGGGGCCTTGAAGAGAATCAAGGAGGGTTTGACAGGGGTTGGCGATTTCATCAATTCAGGTCTTTTGAATTGGACTGACGATGATGGTAGGTGGTGGAAGAGTGAATGATTTCAGGGTTAGAGCTGGAAACCTTTGGAGAATAAAGTCAGAAGAGCGTCAGCTTTGATGCTGTTTGACTCTGGATGTTAGGTGACCGTGAATTGACTTTGGGTGAAGAACAATAACTACTGGGCCTGCCAGTGTTCAACCACCATGCCTCCTGGAGATACTCAAGGTTCAGATGATCAGTCATCACTTGATAAGGATGGTGGGAGTCCTTAGGCCAGTGGCCACTCCTCTGTCACTAGTTCAATGGCCAAAAGCTCCCAGTTCCTTGGGTTATAATTTTGCTTGACTGGAAATAAATTTTTAAAGAAGAAGACAGAAGGATTTTCATGCCATTGAAGTAAGATGGCTCTGACTTCAGTGATAAAGGTGTCAAATTCCACAAACTAGGGACGTTCCAGGTCTGGATGGTTAGGAAAGAGAGCTGTAGTGTTTGGATAGTTTGAGAAACTGAGAAGTGAGTGAAACAGCAATGACTCTGAAGCCATTGATGAAACAATGGTGTGCTGGTACCTTTTGACCTTAAAGAGGTCATAAACTGCCTTTGTTTTTTTTATTTTTTACTGTTCTCTGATGTTTACGTATAATGTTATCAAGATTTGTTGTTGTTTGTAAACTAATCTGTGGTAAAATGAAGCGAATAAAGGATCAAGTTCTTACTGACGCGGTCTGGTTAAAAATAAAGTTAATCCACTCTTTCCTAATGTTGAGATCAGAAGGAAGGCAACGCAAACACTGTTTTTCCACAACTTGGCACTGCACAGCGTCTTGTTGCCTTCAGAGCCATCTTTATCGTTTGGTTTCTGTGTAGACCTGCATTCACCTCTCTCTATTTACACTACATGTGTGAATTGGTGGGTGGGGCTAAACAGGCAGTGATGTAGAATCGGTGGGCGGGGCTAAACAAGCAGCCATATAGAATCGTTGGGTGGGGCTAAATAGGCAGTGATGTAGAAGCAGGTGTTGATCATCTTCTGTGGAGGCGGTGCTTATCCACACTATTACATTATAAAGTAGAACATTCCACAAGCTGCCATTTTGACAGACTGCCTTCAATATAAGGTGTTTTTAGACTAACAAGAAAGGTTTGAGTTCTGAAACTTACAGGATGTTTTGATATGACCTCTTATATGTCAAAAGATCAAGGGAATTTTGTTTTCTCAGTTCATGACTGCTTTAATGAGCAGGTGAAGTTGGAGCAGTCTCTGGAGGACCAGCTTGACGTGCTGTAGATGTTTGGGCATGGACTGAAAAGATAAGGATATTGTTTGTCTAGACCAGCAGTTCTCAATTCCGGTCCTGGCGCACCACCGCTTTGCACATTTTGTATGTCTCTCTTATCTAACACACCTGATTTAGATCAGCTTGTTGGGAGGAAGCTCCATGGAATGAACTTATTCTGGCCGCACACTAGACGATTTTAAGGCCGATTTGCACCCCCGAACGATCGAGGAGTGTGGCCCGATTCACGGCTTGTCGCAAGTGATTTTTTTGTCCAAAAAATCCTCTATTGTGTGGTGTCATTACGATTATTTATCTGCTCCCAATCGAGACAGAGCGTCGCTGAACTCAAATCGTAAATATCAAACATGTTTGATATTTACGACTCTTGATTGGGCTGCCCCTGACGTGATATCCGCGATAGCCAATGAGAGCGAGCAGGTGTCACCTACCGGATGTTGCATGCTTCTATAGCCGAAACTTGGCAGCCACAAACATGCTATGAAAGCACAGAACATCACCCATATTCTTATCTATACTTTGTTTTTCACTGATCTCGTGAGTGTCCGTGAGATCACGTGTCACTGTGAAATCGTTCCTACAATCATCAAGTGTGTGGTCTCATGGTCTGGTCAAATCGTCTAGTGTGTGCATTCAGAGGATTATAAGGCTAAAAATCGGTTGAACTGTCTTCATGTCTGTGGTCTCCCATGGTTTTAAAATTGTTTAAGATTTGAAAATTGTCTAGTGTGCGGCCAGCATTAGTGTATCAGATAAGAGAGACATACCAAATGTGGAGAGCAGTGGGGAGCCAGGACCAGACTTGAGAATATAGACAATGATGAAATGAGGAATTCACTCATGGATACTTGAAAGACACCTTCACATATTCCCCCATGATATTCTGCTCAAAAAGCAACAATGGAAAATGTGGCCTTGTCGCAGTGGAGGTACTGGAGCAGATCGATGAGGTGCTATTTGGGTCACTTGCTAAGGGCTGAACACGTCATAGATGGACTGATAGACTGAGGAATGATGGGACAGATATCACTCGCAGGACTTTCAGATGATGGGGAGCACACCCACACTGACTGTGGGTCTGTTGCAGGGGCCTGGTTCGATGCAGTCTGTGGATGTGAAGAGACGTGCAATGAGGGAGCATCTGTGCGTAAGTGACACTAGCAGGTGTTGTCTATTCTAGCCAGTTGGTACGGAGCTTAAAAAGCCTGCTGCCTGCAAAAGAGAGCAAGCCAGTGTCTCTATACTGACAGAGATCACTGCTACTGAAAAGTGCTTTCTGTTTATGGTGCCTTATTTTTATTCAATGATAAAAGCCTTGTTTACTGGCCACTCTCAACACCCGCTTCCTTCTTTCCTAATATAAGTATTGTTTATGGTAACTGGTCTAATTAATCAAGAAAGCATGGCTCAGTCCGGGAGAGGATCTCTCCAAAAACCCAGGACACATTAGTGCAAAATAAACCTCTTTGACGTGATATGATAGCCCACTGCAAAATTATCTGCTCCTTTTGAGGCTACTTGCCACATAAATAAATAATTAAACACAAAATATTAATTAATTGTCATGACTCATGAGCCATGGCTGTCATGCACTTGAACCATGTAATATGAAGAATAAGAGGTTTTTGACATGACAGGTGCCAAACTGAATAGTGACTGTGGATGTTTGATAAGTTATACTGCCTTTAGCAAGGCTGATTTTGGGTGAGTATTCAATGGAGATCACAATGAGATAGGGACATCAAACAGGGCATTTGGAGATGGAATGAGCCACACATCCTCACTACAGGTACATCTGGTTTTGAAACTGATACTGAGGGTCAGTGTCAGCTTCCTGTATCTGTACTAAAGCTGAAGTGAGACAAGATGAATCAGTTTGCATGGGTTCAGCTGTAGAGTCACTTGAACAGGATGTAGATTTACAAGAAAGGCTGGAGATGTTAAGCCTTCATTTACATTTAATTCTTTAGCAGATATGCAATTAAGAAATGAGAAATACAACATTCATCTTAAGGAAGCAATAACACAAGAAGTAACAATAAAAAGTTTATCTAGAATAGTACAGGTAAGAACAGTGAAGGATTTAGGGAAACAGTGACAACAAATAAGAAGAGTTTGTATGTTTGTTTGTTTGTTAAAGAGTAAGCAGGATGTAGTTAAGTGCTCATTTTCAGCTGTTTATTAAATATGGTCAGGGATTCAGCTGTCCCAGTAGGGTTAGAAAGATCACTCCACCAGCAAGAAACAGCAATTTAGAGTAAATGGAGAAGAGGAGAGGTCCAATAACTAATCCTTGAGGCACCCCATGACTAATTGAGGTGCTGTGGATACCTCTGTCTTCCAGGCAATGCTGAAAGTCCTACCTGTGAGGTAAGATTCAAACCAGTGCAGTGAAGTTCCTGTGATGCCAAAAGCTGGAGTCAAATGGTGTCAAAAGCTGCAGAGTGAGATCTGCCAGAATGAGAACTGACCATTTGGAAGCACCTCCCGCAATCTGCAGGACATCTCTGACTGATGACAATGCTGTCTTAGTTGAGCGGCCACTTTTCAATCCTGATTGGCTGTTGTCCAGCCAGTTGTTCTGTCAAAGGAAAGATGATACCTAGTTGAAAACAATAGATGAGAACAATAGACAATCTTTCCTTTGACAGCAACTGCAGTGTTGTCCCTAGACAGGACGTTAAAGTGTAGCCTAAAGTGCCTGTGGCGCTATTCACATCCATTGATGAGAAGTGGGTGGAGGAGGGAAGAGGGGTTGACACAAAAGAGAAAAGTGGGAAGGGAGCGTAGGTTTAACCTGAATGGGACAGTTCAGACACTGAAGACCTTGAAATCTGCTTCCAGGTGGCATTTGCCCATTGTAATGCACTGCTGGTGAAAAATAAAATGATGAAAGCCACCCTGGGTTGCTCCATGGTGAAAAGATGGGGTTACATTTCCATTTTGAGGGAGCAATGAAACTGCTTTCCTTTTGCCAGTCTGGAGAATATCACTGGAGGAAAGCAGCACCATTGAGCACCAAAGAAGTCTCACAGAAGTCTCCTATCTGACACACTCAGTTCAGTTCATGTAGTCTCTCCTAATGAATGGATGATCAGGTGTATTAAATAAGGAAGACATACAAACTGCACAGAGCAGTGAATCCCCATGGAGCTGAGAACCACTGATGTAAGGGATAATACACAGTCAGCCTGCCCTAATTGCAAAACAAGGTGATCAGGACCCTGTACATTACAATGTACAAAATAATCATCTTAGCACAATGAACACTGAAATAATACGTAATATTCATACTCTGAGGTCATGGGTGTACACCGAAAAGCAATATTAAAACTGTCCTTCATGTGGTAATGTCCAAATTAATTGACTATTTGTTCCAACTGAAAATATTAAACAACACTGAATCAACTGTAATATTAGGTTACAGTAATAAAATTAAACTAAAATTAAAGCTCTCTAAAATAACAATAGCAAGTTGCCACTTCTTAATAGTGTGTAATGGATTTTACCATGATTTCCCCCTCATCACGCTCATTTTTCATTCTCTTTTGAGGGCAAATGTGCATTTTTAACTGATGAAAAATAATGAGCCATGATTAAGCAGTGTAGAATGACAGCTGTGTGAGAAAGAGGAATATACAGTATAGTCTATATAGGCTACTATATAGACAGTGTTGGGGAGTACCTAGTTACATGTAACGGTATTACGTAATTTAGTTACAAAATAAAGGCAACAAACTAATGTAAAATAAATCTTACAGTTACTGAGAAAAAAATGTTAATGATTACAAAGGGGGTTACATGAATATTACTGAATATTTTTACACACATAGATATGATTGATTTCTTCCCAAATTGCATTGACTGCTTAAAAATATGAGACATCAATGTTTCAGGAGTTTAGGGCACAGAACAGGTCACATGCTTATTTGATCGTTTTATTTCCTATTAAGGTTGATGTAAATGCTTTATTTTTTAAGATTAACTGTTTTTTTCCCCCCCAAGGCATTGTTAGATGCCAGTGTTTCCTGTTATAGCTATGCAAGGATTTGATTTCAAAAACAGTATCATAGCCATTAAACTATATCTTATGATTTTAAATCTGTATTTTTATAATCTTATTTCGAGTGAAGAAGGATTTCGTAGATCTGACAGTAATCTTAACATTAACCTTACAGTAGTTGAGTACTACTGTAAGGTTAAACCTGCCTGGTTTACATGTTTGAAAATGATTAACATTTGAAAATATTCATTAGAAATTTAGAAAAGTAATCAAATGTAATCAGTTACATTACTTTAATTAATTAAAATAGTTACACTACTTATTACATTTTAAATAGGGTAACTTGTAATCTGTAACCTATTACATTTACAAAGTAACTTTCCCAACACTGTATATAGAATATATAGTCAACTACCTGCATAACTGCTATGCCGCTTTGTAAATTATGCTCTAAAAGTACTGTAGATGTGCTGTATGAATACAATACTACTATAGAATAGGGTAGTATAGTACATAGGGCAAGGAGTTTTGTTTTGAAAAACTTGGATGAAAAGGAACAAAACAAAAGATCATATGTGACATATGAGAATATCAGGTCAATGTTTTGTTTGTTTGTCCCTGTTGGTAGATGCTGTGTCTCCTTCTGAAGAGAATGTTTCTCCATAGACACCCATTCAAAAATATCTGTGTATTCTGACTATATATATATATATATATATATATTTATATATGTGTGTGTGTGTGTGTGTAACAGAGACGCTAGAGTTTGATTAGAATCTATAAGCGGAAGTTTATTAGAGGTCAAGACTTTAAACAGAGGTCAGTAAAACAGGCAGAGGGTCAAACCAGGGAAGCAAGCAGATCGTTCTTCATACACAGGGGCAAACTCAGAGACAATAATGATAAGGCAGGCAAAGGGTCCAAACACAAACATCAGTCAGATCAGGCGTCAGAACAGAGGGACAGAGTACAAATACCGTGAGTCAGGATATCAGGCAGGATCATAGACAGGTAAGCAATCCGGATAGTTGAAGGAATAACGCTTGGTAAGGCAGAATGACTGGCAATACTTCGCGACTAGCATGTGAAAAGGTCTCAGTTTATATGAGAGTCAAACAGGAAGTGACAGCAGAGGGAGCGGGCCAGGTTCAGTATTCGGGTGAGGGCTCCCTCTGCTGGCTAGGCGTTACAGAACCCCTCCCTCTAGGAGCGACTCCTGGAGCTCGACGTGGACATCCCCGTGGTCGTGGTGCTGGTCGATTGGGTCTGGCTCGATGAAACTCCTCGATGAGTGCAGGATCCAGAATGTCCCGGGCGGCTACCCATGATCTCTCCTCAGGTCCATAGCCCTCCCAGTCCACCAGATATTGGAGCTGACCCCCTCTTCATCTCGAGTCCAGTAACACATTCACCTTATAAGCTGGGGTTCCATCAAAGTCCAGTGGTGGTGGTGGTTCTGGGGCTTCATGGCCAGGGTCAGCTCCCGGGTGAACAGGTTTGAGGAGGGACACATGGAAGGAGGGAGAGATACGATAGTTAGCAGGAAGCTCCAATTGGTATGTTACATCATTGATCTGTCTCAGTATTTTAAAAGGGCCAACATACCTGGGACTGAGCTTCCTGCTTGGTAGCCGCAACTTGATGTCCTTTGTGGAGAGCCAGACCTGTTGTCCTGGTTGGTAGGGAGGGTGTGGACGACGTCGTCTGTTGGCCTGGAATTCCTGTGTTCTTATGGCCCGCTGGAGACGAACATGAGCACTGTCCCACACCCTCTCACTACGCTGAATCCAGTCGTCCACTGCAGGAACGGAGGAGGGTTCAACAGACAACGGGAACAGAGGCGGTTGGAACCCCAGGACGCACTAGAAGGGAGTTAGACCTGTAGAGAAGTAGGTTAGAGAGTTTTGGGCGTATTCCGCCCATGGTAGGAACTCAGACCATCTGTGTTGTTCACGGCTGCAGTAGCTTCGAAGGTACCTTCCTATTTCCTGGTTGAGCCGTTCGACTTGCCCGTTGGCTTGTGGGTGATAACCTGAAGTTAGACTGATGTTGATATCTAATTGGCTGCAGAATGCCCTCCAGACCTGAGACGTGAATTAGGTACCCCGATCACTGACTATGTCTTCTGGTAGCCCATAGATTCTAAAGACGTGTTGGAAGAGGGCTTGAGTGGTCTCCATGGCAGTGGGTAGTTTGGGTAGTGGAATGAGACGGCAGGATTTCGAGAAACGGTCGATGATGACCAGGATAGTGGTATTATTATTTGATGGTGGGAGATCAGTGACAAAGTCGATAGACAGATGAGACCATGGTCGTTGGGGGATGGGTAATGGTTTGAGTAAACCTGATGGCAATTCTTTTGGGGTTTTTGATTGAGCACAGATCTGACAGGACTTCATATAGTTGGTGACGTCTCGAGCCATGTTAATCCACCAGAAATAGTTCTGTAATAGTTGGAGGGTTCGAGAGATACCTGGATGACCGGAGCAGAGAGAAGTATGAACCCATTGCATGATTCGTGGTCTTAAAACTTGAAGTACATAATGCTTTCCTGGGGGTGTGTTAGCGGGTGAGGGGTCTTGTTGTTGTGGTTCTCTTAGTTCTTCCATGATATCCCAGGAAACTGGGGCTAGGATGATCGAGCTGGGTAGGATGGGACCGGACGTGTGATGTACTGAGGAGGGGTTATATTGTCTGGAAAGAGCATCTGCTTTACCGTTCTTGCTGCCAGGTTGATAAGTTACTGTAAAGTTGAAGCGTGTAAAGAACAATGCCCAACGGGCTTGACGGGGGTTAAGACGTTTGGCACTTTTGATATATTCAAGATTCTTATGGTCAATTATCACTTGAAAGGGATGAAGAGCTCCCTCAAGCCAGTGACCCCATTCTTCTATAGCTGCTTTCATGGAGAGTAGCTCTTTATTTCTAACATCATAGTTACGTTCTGCGGGGGTCAGTTTCCTGGAGAAGAAAGCACATGGATATAATTTGCTTGGTTGTCCTTGCCTCTGTGAGAGTACCGCTCCTATGCCACAGTCTGAGGCATCCACTTCTAGTATGAATGGTTCGTTCGGATCAGGATGTTTCAGGATAGGAGCTGTCGTAAATCGGAGCGAGGTGAGAGGAGAAGCCACCATGCTATTGTCAGGGATCAGTCACCATCACAACAGTCACCACCCAGCACAATCACCCGATCACAATCACCTGAGTTCTGATTGCACGCATCTGCTGACACCAATCAACACCACTATATACACACACACTGCCATACCTCTCATTGTCCGGTCTACCGTTCACTGGATGGACAGCTCTGGACTCTCTCTGCGATCTCTATTTACCCCTGAGCTTACCCATTGGATTCCTCGCCGATTCTCCCTCGAAGCCTTTGATCACCGATCCGAACCTGCAAGCAGAGACACTACATCAACCACAGCTAAGCAATCTGAACTCCACACTACTTGCTCACTCACCTGCTTTTGGTCACTCCCGTTCCAGATTCCCCGATTCCCTTCAATAAACCTGTTTGTTATTACTCACCAGTTGTGTGTCCCGTGCTTTGTGACAGAAGACCGGACCATAACCGACAAATAGATGGATCCCCATCCATCCACACCAGCGGAGGTCCTGGAGGAACTTGTCACCACTCTCCGGGCATCCCTGGTTCCCCCAACGCCTCCGCGGTCTGCCTCTGTCAGTCCCATGGCCATGCCTGCTACCTTCGCGG
Source organism: Spinibarbus caldwelli (assembly GCA_039654775.1). Classification (NCBI taxonomy): domain Eukaryota; kingdom Metazoa; phylum Chordata; class Actinopteri; order Cypriniformes; family Cyprinidae; genus Spinibarbus; species Spinibarbus caldwelli. The sequence goes on along the minus strand of CM077243.1, from coordinate 31,900,243 downwards.
GCGACGCAGCTGAGTGTGGCGGTTTCCTCCTCCAAGTGGCACTGTATCTGGAGATGCAGCCCCAGCAATTCTCCACCGAACGGTCAAAGGTATCCTTCCTTATTTCTCTTCTCCGTGGCAAGGCGCTGTTATGGGCGAAAGCCATATGGGACGCCAGTAGTGCCATAACCAACTCATACAGTGCGTTCACTAACCATTTTAAGGAGGTGTTTGGCTATGCTACAGGAAAACTCTCCGTAGCCGATCAGTTGCTGCGGCTGCGTCAAGGCACTGCTTCTACGAGTGACTACACGTTGGAGTTTCGAACGCTAGCGGCCACTAGTGGGTGGAATGAAACCGCTCTGCTTAGCGCCTACCGACAGGGCCTGGATCCCCGCATCCAAACACATATGGCCATCTATGACGACTCCGTTGGACTTGAAAGTTTTATGCAGAGAGCCACTCGTATTTCCCAGCGCCTCACTGCCTCGCAGGCCACTGAAACCGCCCACCAGTCTGTCGCGTCCGCCTTGGGTTCCCCAGTACCAGAATCGATGCAAGTGGATAACACTCGACTCACCCCCTCTGAACGGGCACGCCGTCTGGCGGCTGGATTATGTCTCTACTGTGCTGATCCCGACCATTACATCAGGACTTGCCCTGTCCGGCCACCACGCCCTGCGGTGAGTACCCTTCAATTGGATCCTGTTGTCTCAACCCTGTCTTTGCTCCCAGTTCAACTATTCACCAACGATCACTCTGTTGCAGTATCCGCCCTCGTCGACTCGGGCTCCTCGGGCAATTTCATTTCCCAAGACCTACTGAAACGCCTTCAACTCCCCCGGAAGCGCCATGCCCGGGAGTTCCGAGTCGAGACCATCCAGGGAAAACCGCTAGGGCATGGAAGGGTTAAATACCAAGCACCCACAATAAAGCTCAAGGTCGGACAACTGCATGAGGAAGAGATCACCTTTCTGGTACTGGAGGGACCCACTGTGGATATCATCCTGGGACGCCCCTGGCTCGTGCTCCATTCTCCAGTGATCAGATGGGACCTATGTGAAGTTACTCGCTGGAGCGAATACTGTCAGCGTCACTGCCTCTCGTCAGTATCCACTCCTTCCCAGAGTTCCTGCATCGTTCACGTTGCCTCCACGCTCATCGAAAGTCCTGAGCCCCAGGAAGAAGTCAAGTTCCCATCTGATTATGTGGCGTTCCAGGATGTCTTCAGTAAACAGGCAGCCACTAAATTGCCACCACACCGGCCATGGGACTGTGCCATCGACTTGCTGCCTGGAACAAAACTCCCCAAGGGTAGAGTTTACCCTCTGTCCATCCCGGAGCGCAAGGCAATGGAGGACTACATCAAGGAGGCTCTCAACCAAGGATTCATCCGACCCTCCACCTCTCCAGCGGCTTCCAGTTTCTTCTTCGTGGGTAAGAAGGACGGGGGCTTGCGGCCCTGTATTGATTACCGCGCTCTTAACTCTCAAACAGTGAAGCTGCCTTACCCTCTTCCCCTGGTCCCGGCCGCCCTAGAGGAACTCCGTGGGGCCCGCATCTTCTCCAAGCTGGACCTGCGAAGCGCGTACAACCTCGTTCGTATCCGAAAAGGGGACGAATGGAAGACGGCATTCATCACTCTGTCGGGGCACTACGAATATCGGGTTATGCCGTATGGGCTGGCCAACGCCCCATCAGTCTTCCAGGGGTTTATGAACGAGGTGTTCCGGGAGTTTCTCCATCGCTCCGTTATTGTGTACATTGACGACATCCTAATCTACTCCCGGAACCAGGCCGAACATCGCCAACACGTCAAGCAGGTCCTCCAGAAGCTCAGAGAACACCATCTCTTCCTGAAGCTAGAGAAATGCGAATTCCATCGCCCCACGGTCCAATTTCTAGGTTACATCGTAGGCCAAGAGGGGATTCAAATGGACCAGGGGAAAGTAGATGCTGTGAGGAATTGGCCACATCCCCAGACCATTAAAGAGCTCCAGCAGTTCCTGGGATTTGCCAACTTTTACCGTCGCTTTATCATGAATTTCAGCACTCTCACAGCCCCTTTAACGTCCCTACTCCGAGGAAAACCCAAGTCCCTGTCCTGGAACTCCATCGCCCACGAAGCCTTCCAGAAGCTGCAGACAGCCTTCAGCACGGCCCCCATCCTACACCACCCGGATCCTTCAGCTCCCTTTGTTGTTGAAGTCGACGCCTCCACCACCGGCGTCGGGGCCGTGCTGTCCCAATACCACGGTGAGCCTCCTAGCCTCCATCCTTGCGCATACTATTCAAAGAAACTGACCTCAGCGGAGCAGAATTATGACATCGGGAACCGGGAGTTATTGGCCATCAAACTTGCCCTGGAAGAGTGGCGGCACTGGCTGGAGGGAGCTAAACACCCGTTTACAGTCATCACTGACCATAAGAACCTCCAGTATCTTCGAGAAGCTAAAAGACTTAACCCACGTCAAGCCCGCTGGGCTCTGTTCTTCACCAGGTTCCAGTTCTCCATAACCTACCGCCCCGGAAGTCACAACAACAAGGCTGATGCCCTCTCCAGAATTCACTCTCCCGACACTCCCACAGATCCTGAACCCATTCTCCCTCCAGCCATGATTGTAAGTCCCATTCGATGGAATATAGATAAGGAGATCAGAGCCGCCACTCTCACCGAACCTGCTCCGCTGGGAGGCCCAGAAGGAAGGACTTACGTACTGACCACCCAACGACACTCCCTTCTGGGCTCAGTTCACAACGTACCGGGCTCTGGACATCCAGGCAGCCATAGGACCCTCTCGCTCCTTCAAGCTCGGTACTGGTGGCCTAGTATGACCCGGGATGTCATCAGGTACGTCCGCAGTTGCTCAATCTGCGCCATGTCCAGGACCCCCCGGCATCTCCCAGTAGGCAAGCTAAAGCCATTACCTATTCCCCATCGACCCTGGTCACACTTGGGAATTGACTTCGTGACGGACCTCCCTAATTCCGAAGGCAATACTTGTGTGCTGGTGGCAGTTGATCGCTTTTCCAAAGCATGCAAATTTATCCCCCTCAAAGGACTCCCTACTGCCATGGAAACGGCAGAACACTTGTTCCATCACGTGTTCCGAAATTTCGGAATACCAGAAGACATAGTCTCGGACAGAGGTCCTCAGTTTATTTCCCACGTATGGAAAGCCTTCTTCAGGTTGCTTGGCGTCACGGTCAGCTTGTCCTCAGGATATCATCCCCAGACAAATGGCCAGACTGAGCGCAAGATCCAAGAACTCGGACGTTACCTCCGGGCATACTGCCACGACGATCAGCACAGCTGGAGCCGCTTTCTCCCATGGGCCGACTATGCACAGAACTCCCTGCAACAAAACACCACAGGCCTTACACCATTTCAGTGCATACTCGGGTACCAACCACCACTCTTCCCGTGGACAGGAGAGCCGTCGGAGGTTCCAGCTGTAGACCACTGGTTCCGAGCAAGCGAGAGAGTGTGGGACTCAGCTCACGTCCACCTCCAACGTGCAGTGCGGAGGCATAAGATCTTCGCAGATACCCGGCGAACCCCTACTCCCACCTACCATCCTGGAGACAAGGTCTGGCTGTCCACCCGGGATCTGCGCCTCCGCCTGCCGTGCAAGAAGCTGAGTCCCCGCTACATTGGTACCTTCCCAATACAGAGGCAGATCAACGAGGTCACCTACGAACTCCAACTCCCACCCAGGTACAAAATTCATCCCTCATTCCACGTGTCACTCCTTAAACCCTGTTCTCCCTCTGCACCAGGACTCACAGAAGTAGACGAACCTCCTCCCCCAGAAATCCTCGAACAACCCTCCGTCTATCTGGTGAAGGAAATCTTGGACTCACGGCGACGGGGCGGAAGATTGGAATATCTGGTCGACTGGGAAGGATACGGACCGGAGGAACGCTCCTGGGTGGCCAGGGACGACATCCTAGACCCCTTACTGCTTGAAGAGTTCCACCGCACTCATCCTGAACGTCCCGCGCCCAGAGGCCGTGGCCGCCCCCGTCGCCGTTCGAGGGCGTCAGGAGCCGCCCCTGGGGGAGGGGGTAATGTCAGGAATCAGTCACCATCACAACAGTCACCACCCAGCACAATCACCCAATCACAATCACCTGAGTTCTGATTGCACGCACCTGCTGACACCAATCAACACCACTATATACACACACACTGCCATACCTCTCATTGTCCGGTCTACCGTTCACTGGATGGACAGCTCTGGACTCTCTCTGCGATCTCTATTTACCCCTGAGCTTACCCATTGGATTCCTCGCCGATTCTCCCTCGAAGCCTTTGATCACCGATCCGAACCTGCAAGCAGAGACACTACATCAACCACAGCTAAGCAATCTGAACTCCACACTACTTGCTCACTCACCTGCTTTTGGTCACTCCCGTTCCAGATTCCCCGATTCCCTTCAATAAACCTGTTTGTTATTACTCACCAGTTGTGTGTCCCGTGCTTTGTGACAGCTATAACTTCGAATAAACCTCCTGTAGAAATTGGCGAAGCCAAGGAATCTTTGCAGTTCCTTGATGGTTCGTGGTTGTGGCCATTCAGTGACTGCCTGAACCTTGAGATTGTTCATCTTGACGCCCTGTGAGCTGATGTGGTAACCCAGGAAGGAGGTTTGATTAACGTGGAACTCACATTTTTCGGCCTTGACATATAATTTATTCTCTAGAAGTCGAGAAAGGACTGTTCTGACATGGGAAATGTGCTTCTGTTCAGTCTTGGAAAAGATGAGGATATCATCGATGTAGGCAATCACAAACTTATTCAGAAGGTCCTTGAAAATTTCATTGATGAAAGACTGGAATACAGCAGGAGAGTTGGCCAGCCCATACGGCATTACCTGATATTCATAGTGCCCCCTGGTGGTGATAAAGGCTGTTTTCCATTCATCCCCTTCTTTGATCCTGACGAGATTATATGCACTTCGGAGATCGAGCTTGGTGTAGATCTTGGCCTCTCTGAGTTGTTCTAGTGCTGATGGTACTAACGGAAGGGGGTAACGGAATTTAATGGTAATGTTATTCAGTCCTCTATAATCAATACACGGTCTTAGACCACCATCTTTCTTCTCCACAAAGAAGAATCCTGCAGCTGCTGGGGAGGTTGATGGTCGAATAAAACCGGAGTTCAAAGCCTCATCCACATACTCCTCCATGGCTTGATTTTCATTTCTAGAAAGTGGATATACTTTACTCTTAGGAGGTTGTGTGTTGGGCAGGAGGTCGATGGCACAGTCCCATGGTCTATGTGGAGGGAGTTGAGTGGCTTTCTCCTTGCTGAATACATCAGAAAGATCTTGGTAGCAATGAAGAATATGAACTTTCTGGTGTGTTTCCGGACTTTCTACACTGGTTGTGAGACATGATTGGGGTTTTGCAGGGATACAATGATTCATACAGAAGGATGACCAGTGTGTTAGCTCACCTTGATGCCATGAGAGTTCGGGGTCGTGAATCGAGAGCCATGGATATCCTAATACAACTTCGTGTTTAGGAGAGTCGATGATGTAAAAGGTGATGGATTCCATATGAAGAGTTCCAACCTGGAGTGTGAGAGTCTTGGTTTGGTGAGTGATGCCTTTTCCAATCTGTACATCATCGATAGCCTTGACTTGGATTGGTGGGGTGCATGGTTGTGTTGGGATTTGATGTTTTGTGACAATATCCTGGTGGATTAGATTCAGGGCGGCTCCCGAGTCGATCATCTCTGTGAGGTCAAGAGACAGAGTATCAAATCTTAAGACAACAGTGAGTGTGAATAATTTGTTACTTAAAAGAGCAAGATGTTCAATATTTACCCGAGGATTGCTTTGGAGCTTGTGGGGGCATCCTAAACTGCGGTGACCTGGTTCACCGCAGTAAAAACACAGGCGTTGCTGTCGTCTCCATTCTCTCTCACTCTTGGATAATCAGGATGTGTTTAGTTGCATGGGTTCCTCAGGAGAAAACATTTCAACAGGGTAACGAGTAAGAGCGTTGGTTTGTCCACCCTTTCCACTCTTCTTTTTAGGAGCTTGTCTCATTAAGTTATCAATCTTGATGGTGAGCGTGACAAAATCAGAGAATGAGGACCCCTCACCCTTACATGCCAGTTCTACCTGAAGGTCGCAGTTAAGGCTTTTATGAAATGTAGCTTTTAAGGCGACATCATTCCATCCACTCTGAGCAGAAAGAGTTCTGAACTCAATGGCAAACTTGGCAGCGGTGCGATTACCTTGTGTCAGATTGATGAGCTGTGTCAAAACATCTCTTCCGCCATGAGGGTATTCAAACACTTCGCGGAGTTGTTGAAAGAAGTACGTCACTGAACTCCTCAGTCGGGAATCCGAGTCCCAAACGGCTGCTGCCCAATCGATGGCTCTGCCCGTCAAAAGTGTCAAAATAAAAGCGCACCTCTTCCCCTCTGATTCGAATCTCTCTCCTTGGTGATCCAGATAAATCTGCACTTGGCGAATGAAGCCCTTGCATTGCTCAGCTGTTCCGTCGAATTTGTCAGGAAGTGCGAAACTTACGGCGTTCGGCGTGGCCGAGGGAGAGATCGAATGTAGTGCGTTAGGTGTTCGTTGACGGTCCGCAGCTGGGTGAGTTGTTCCTGATATCCTTTGAGCATTTCCGTTTGGTATGAGAATGCTGTTTGTAGATTTGACACTTCTGCTGGATTCAGGGGAGGCGAAGTATTCTGTAACAGAGACGCTGGAGTTTGATTAGAATCCATAAGCGGAAGTTTATTAGAGGTCAAGACTTTAAACAGAGGTCAGTAAAACAGGCAGAGGGTCAAACCAGGGAAGCAAGCAGATCGTTCTTCATACACAGGGGCAAACTCAGAGACAATAATGATAAGGCAGGCAAAGGGTCCAAACACAAACATCAGTCAGATCAGGTGTCAGAACAGAGGGACAGAGTACAAATACCGTGAGTCAGGATATCAGGCAGGATCATAGACAGGTAAGCAATCTGGAGAGTTGAAGGAATAACGCTTGGTAAGGCAGAATGACTGGCAATACTTCGCAACTAGCATGTGAACAGGTCTCAGTTTATATGAGAGTCAAACAGGAAGTGACAGCAGACGGAGCGGGCCAGGTTCAGTATTCGGGTGAGGGCTCCCTCTGCTGGCTAGGTGTTACAATATGTACAGTGGGTACGGAAAGTATTCAGACCCCCTTAAATTTTTCACTCTTTGTTATATTGCAGCCATTTGCTAAAATCATTTAAGTTAATTTTTTTCCCTCATTAATGTACACACAGCACCCCATATTGACAGAAAAACACAGAATTGTTGACATTTTTGCAGATTTATTAAAAAAGAAAAACTGAAATATCACATGGTCCTAAGTATTCAGACCCTTTGCTGTGACACTCATATATTTAACTCAGGTGCTGTCCATTTCTTCTGATCATCCTTGAGATGGTTCTACACCTTCATTTGAGTCCAGCTGTGTTTGATTATACTGATTGGACTTGATTAGGAAAGCCACACACCTGTCTATATAAGACCTTAAAGCTCACAGTGCATGTCAGAGCAAATGAGAATCATTAGATCAAAGGAACTGCCTGAAGAGCTCAGAAACAGAATTGTGGCAAGGCACAGATCTGGCCAAGGTTACAAAAAAAATTTCTGCTGCACTTAAGGTTCCTAAGAGCACAGTGGCCTCCATAATCCTTAAATGGAAGACGTTTGGGACGACCAGAACCCTTCCTAGAGCTGGCCGTCCGGCCAAACTGAGCTATCGGGGAAGAAGAGCCTTGGTGAGAGAGGTAAAGAAGAACCCAAAGATCACTGTGGCTGAGCTCCAGAGATGCAGTCGGGAGATGGGAGAAAGTTGTAGAAAGTCAACCATCACTGCAGCCCTCCACCAGTCGGGGCTTTATGGCAGAGTGGCCCGACGGAAGCCTCTCCTCAGTGCAAGACACATGAAAGCCCGCATGGAGTTTGCTAAAAAACACCTGAATGACTCCAAGATGGTGAGAAATAAGATTCTCTGGTTTGATGGGACCAAGATAGAACTTTTTGGCCTTAATTCTAAGCGGTATGTGTGGAGAAAACCAGGCACTGCTCATCACCTGTCCAATACAGTCCCAACAGTGAAGCATGGTGGTGGCAGCATCATGCTGTGGGGGTGTTTTCAGCTGCAGGGACAGGACGACTGGTTGCAATCGAGGGAAAGATGAATGCGGCCAAGTACAGGGATATCCTGGACGAAAACCTTCTCCAGAGTGCTCAGGACTTCAGACTGGGCCGAAAGTTTACCTTCCAACAAGACAATGACCCTAAGCACACAGCTAAAATGACGAAGGAGTGGCTTCACAACAACTCCGTGACTGTTCTTGAATGGCCCAGCCAGAGCCCTGGCTTAAACCCAATTGAGCATCTCTGGAGAGACCTAAAAATGGCTGTCCACCAACGTTTACCATCCAACCTGACAGAACTGGAGAGGATCTGCAAGGAGGAATGGCAGAGGATCCCCAAATCCAGGTGGGAAAAACTTGTTGCATCTTTCCCGAAAAGATTCATGGCTGTATTAGATCAAAAGGGTGCTTCTACTAAATACTGAGCAAAGGGTCTGAATACTTAGGACCATGTGATATTTCAGTTTTTCTGTGTGTGTGTTTATTTTTTTGATTGAGTGAAACTCTATATTAGGATGTGTTTTACCCAATGTCTGTAGAATTTAATCTCATAGTCTCATATATGTTATGTTATTGTGATTCTGTTGTTTTTTTTTTTTGTTTTTTTTTAAAGATTAATCTTTGTTGTTATATGCAGTGTTATCTTACGTATGTTATTTCTTATAATAACCCCATAATTCCCTCCAAATTACAAGACCAAACCCAGATAGCAAGCAACCATTGAAACAATGTTAAGTCAATGTTGATGCATCAACGCTAACTGCATTGAAGTAATGAAACAAAGTGACGTTGATTCCATATCACCTTTGCAGCTGCAATTAATGGCGAAACAAAGTTGAGATTACAAAAAAAAAAACACAATGGTAATGTCGTTTGATCAACATCACTTACTCACCCTCAGTTAATGTTGAAACAATGTAAATATAGCTGCAAGCAGCGATGATGGGCCCAAGCCATCAGTGCAACTGCCACCCCGGTGGCATCAAGAAAAAGGGGCACAGCGGCCACATGCATTTACAGTAACCCTCTGGCAGTCTGAATTTAAGGGATACAGCAATTAAAGGGTTAATCCAAACCATCAAGACTGTGAAAGACTGTTACTTTAATAAATCGCCACGGAAACACCGTTCAGGATATCCAAAATCCGTTCACAATTTAAGTTCCTCAATGTTTTGGCATCATGTAGACAAAGTTTGGTGTGTATAGTATAATTCTCCTCTCAGGAGTATGCATTAATTCACAGCCATATTTTTCCAAAAATCCACATTCAAATCAAAATAGCCGACTTCCTGTTGGTCGTAGCTAATGACTGTAAATAAAAAAGTTGTCCGTCTTGATGAGAACAATGTATGTACCTAGTTTGGTAAAGTCAAGTCAAGTCACCTTTATTTATATAACGCTTTTAACAGATTGCGTCAAAGCACTTAACAGTATCAAATTGGAGGATAGAGTGTCAGTAATGTATAATAATAAGATTAAACACTCAATTTGGTTTGGTGTCTGAAGCTCAAACTAATCCCCCAACTTTTGTCAAAAGGTGGCGCTATAGAGTGCCTCTTCCAAGCCCTTTTATGAACTTTTGCCAGTGTCTATCTATCACTGATACTGATATGTGTGTTGAGTTTCATGAAATTCTAAGCATGTTATCTGCCTCAAAATCACCAGAAAAGAATATTCAAGTTTGACACATTGCCATGCCAACAGTATTTTAGATATCAATATTCCTTTCAAAGATTTACATCGGCCATGTTTTGTCATTAGTCTGATGAAGTTTGAAGCAAATTGGGTAAAAAGAAGATGCTGAATTCAAAGCATATTGAAAATGACACACTTCCTGCTGCCAGTTGTTGGTGCTATAACTTTGATTTCTAATAGTCACATCTATGCGTTTGGCATCATACATCGAACAAACCCCTGAAGTTTGATCAAAATCAGACAATGTATGTGGATGTTATTAGACACTTCCTGTTTCTCATTTCTCGCCATAATTTCATCGCCTCGCCACGGGCAAACCGTTCGAGATATCAAAAATCCCTTCGCAATTTAGCATCCCCAATGTCTTAAGATCATGTTCACAGAGTTTGGTGCTCATCGGTTAGAAATCCTCAGAGGGGTATATCAAATTCCAGAGCATGCGCTTTTTACACAGCCCTGAATAGCCAACTTCCTGTTGGGGGGAGCCTTTGGCATGCAGCATGAAAGTTGTTCAGCTCAATGAGATCTATATGAGTTTAATATGAAGTGCACATAAGTGCAAGTATGTGTGAGATATACATCACGTTTTCAGACTGTGTTCCAGAGGGCGCTGTAGAGCCCCTGTGCCACGCCCGGGTCCCAGCCTCTGCGGCGTCCTAATGACCGCAGATTCCAACGTGTGTGCCAGTTTTCAAGAGTTTTTGAGTCAAGTCAAGTCAAGTCACCTTTATTTATATAGCGCTTTTAACAATACAGATTGTGTCAAAGCACTTAACAGTATCAAATTGGAGGATAGAGTGTCAGTAATGTATAATAAGATTAAACACTCAATTTTCAGTTAAAGGCATTTCATTATTGAATTCAGAGATGTCATTGTCTAGCTCAGTTTAGTTTAAATAGTATATATGAAATCAAATTGATGATAATCGTTAGAAATTAAGTGTCCCCAACTGAGCAAGCCAGAGGCGAGAGCGGCAAGGAACCAAAACTCCCTCTGTGACAGAATGGAGAAAAAAAAAAAAACCTTGGGAGAGACCAGGCTCAGTCAGGGGGCCAGTTCTCCTCTGGCCAGGATATTATTGTTTATTTATTTTTTTATTTATTGTTTTAATTAAATTGTAAATGAATAAATGTATTATATTTCTATTTTTATATTGTTGCAATTTCTAACAATAATAGTATTATGTAGTTAGGTATTTTATTATATTTTTAGTTATTTTGATTTATTTTTAGATTTATTGTATTTAAGTCAAGGTCTTCACTGGGAATATGTCCCCGGGGCTCATCCAGGTGTCCCGGCCTCCGCCGATGATCAAGGTCGCAGACATCATCTCCCGGCGCCGATCCACCATCTGATCGGACATGGACTGAGAAAAAGAATAAGAAAGAAACACACAAATATTAGCGTAGATGCCATTCTTCTTACGATGTAACGAGTACATCGTGTGTTATGAGGAGTGTTCCCGGTTCCGGTTGATCTAATTAATGCAGCCTAACAATCCTTTTACGGATCTGAATAATAGAAGTGTATTAGTGTGTTATGTGTAAGCCAGGTTAAAGAAATGTGTCTTTAATCTAGATTTAAACTGACAGAGTGTGTCTGCCTCCCAAACAGTGTTAGGTAGATCGTTCCAGAGTTTGGGCGCTAAATAGGAAAAGGATCTGCCGCCCGCAGTCAATTTTGATATTCTAGGTATTATCAAATGGCCAGAGTTTTGAGAACCCAGTGGAAGTGGAGGACTATAATGTGATAAGAGCTCGCTCAAGTACTGAGGAGCTAAGCCATTCAGGGCTTTAATTAACAAGATTTTAAAATCTATCCGATGTTTGATAGGGAGCCAGTGCAGTGTTGACAGAACTGAGCTAATATGGTCATACTTCCTGGTTCTAGTAAGGACTCTAGCTGCTGCATTTTGGACCAACTGTAGTATATTGATCAAGCATGCAGAACAACCACCCAGTAAAGCATTACAATAGTCTAACCTTGAGGTCATAAACGCATGAATTAGCATTTCTGCATTTGACGTTGAGAGCATGGGTCGCAATTTAGATATGTTTTTGAGATGGAAAAATGCAGTTTTACAGATACTAGAAACATGGCTTTCAAATGAAAGATTGCTGATGAAGAAGAACTGACAGAGCAGCCGTCAAGTTTTAGATAGTGTTCTAGGTTATTACATGTGGGGTTTTTAGATCCGATAATTAACACCTCTGTTTTTTCAGAATTTAGCAGTAAGAAATTACTCGTCATCCAGTTTTTTATATCGACTATGCATTCCGTTAGTTTCTCAATTTGGTGTGTTTCACTGGGCCGTGAAGAAATATAGAGCTGAGTATCATCAGCATAACAGTGAAAGCTAACACCATGTCTCCTGATAATATCTCCCAAGGGTAATATGTAAAGTGTGAAAAGTAACGGCCCTTGTACTGAGCCTTGAGGTACTCCATACTGCACTTGTGATCGATATGATACCTCTTCATTTACTGCTACGAACTGATGGCGGTCAGATAAGTACGATTTGAACCATGCTAGGGCACTTCCACTAATGCCAACAAAGTTTTCTAGTCTATTCAAAAGAATGTCGTGGTCGATAGTGTCGAACGCAGCACTAAGATCCAGTAGAACTAATAAAGAGATACAACCACGATCAGATGATAGAAGCAGGTCTCAGTACTATGATACGGTCTAAATCCTGACTGGAATTCCTCACAGATACCATTTTTCTCTAAGGAGGAATATAATTGTGAGGATACTACCTTTTCTAGTATCTTTGACAGAAAAGGGAGATTTGAGATCGGTCTGTAATTAACTAGATCTTTGGGGTCAAGTTGTGGTTTTTTAATGAGAGGCTTAATAACAGCCAATTTGAAGGTTTTGGGGACATATCCTAATGACAATGATGAATTAATAATAGCCAAAAGAGGATCTATGACTTCTGGAAGCAGCTCTTTTATTAGTTTAGATGGAATAGGGTCTAACATACATGTTGTTGGTTTAGATGATTTAACAAGTTTATACAATTCTTCCTCTCCTATAATAGAGAATGAGTGGAATTGTTCCTCAGCGGATCTATAGTGCACTATATGATGCGATACTGTAGCTGACGGCTGCATGGTTACAATGTTATCTCTGATAGTATCATTCTTGGAAGTAAAATAGTTCATAAAGTCATTACAGCTGTGCTCTTGGGAAATGCCAACACCTGTTGATGCTTTATTTTTCGTTAATTTAGTGACTGTATTGAATAAATACCGGGGGTTATATTTGTTTTCTTCTAGAAGAGACGAAAAGTAATCAGATCTAGCAGTTTTTAATGCTTTTCTGTAGGATAGGGTACTTTCCCGCCAAGCTATACGAAATACCTCTAGTTTTGTTTTCCTCCAGCTGCGCTCCATTTTCCGGGCTGCTCTCTTTAGGGTGCGAGTGTGCTCATTATACCACGGAGTCAAACTGTTTTCTTTGATCTTCCTTAAGCGTAAAGGAGCAACTGCATCTAAAGTGCTAGAAAAGAGAGAGTCCATAGTTTCTGTTACTTCATCAAGTTTTTCTACACTGTTGGATATGCTGAGGAATTGAGATAAATCAGGAAGATTACTTACAAAGCAGTTTTTTGTGGTAGAAGTGATGGTTCTACCATACTTGTAACAAGGAGTAGAATTTACAGTTTTGGCTATATGGAGTTTACTCAAGACTAGATAATGATCTGAGATATCATCGCTTTGCTGCAGAATTTCAACACCACTAATATCAATTCCATGTGACAGTATTAAATCTAGAGTATGATTTCGACAATGAGTAGGTCCTGAAACATGTTGTCTAACCCCAATAGAGTTCAGAATGTCTATGAATGCTGATCCTAATGCATCTTTTTCAGTATCGACATGGATATTAAAATCACCAACAATTAAGACTTTATCTGCAGCCAGTACTAACTCAGATAGAAAATCAGAAAATTCTTTAATAAAGTCTATATTATACTATAATACACTACAGTTTACTGTAGTAAAAACTAAAGTATGCTACAGTATTTATTACCATTTATCAGTTCACTATAGTTAATACTACAGTATGCTGTAGCATTATTATAAACATACAGAAACAGGGAGTGAGACATGAATATATTCCAACAAAGAGCAGTCATAAAAATAAGAACAGAAAACAAATTTTATGGATTTGTGTGCGCCAAACCATAGTATTATCTATACATACAAGTACAAAAATAAAATTACATCCTTTTAGAAAAGTTTTCATAATACATAAAAAATTTGGCACTCTTTTTGTTATTTGTAAGTCTAAGAGATGAAACAAGAGAGTCCAATTCAACAAGAAAAAGGGGGAAAGATAAAGGTGATTTAAGCCATTTTTGTTTATGAATGAAGAATTTTGCATTCAATATAAGAAAATTAACAACATATTCAGCAGTGTCACGATGCACTACTGTGCTGGAGCGAGTAGATTCAATACAACAATAGTCATTTATTAATCCATATCCAAGGGAACACACAGGGAAGCCAGGAGACACACACGTAGCACAAAAGACGATCAATACCAGAACTTAGAACAAGGCACAGACAGGACTTAAATACTAATCAAACTAAACAAGATAACTAAACACAGCTGGACACAAATTAACCAATAATGACAGGAACAGGAATAGAAGCAAATATGGGTAAACAGGAACAAGACGGGAACACACATGACAGATCGCCCCCCTTCCGAAAGGCGCGTAACAGTACCACCGGGGGGGGGCACCAGGCTGCCATATTCAGGTGTGGATCAGGCAGACCCGGGCGGCCATGGTGGAGCAGGGAGCTCAGGAGGCCATGGCTGGACGGCCTCTATGGCCTTGGCCTCGCCCCTCGGTCCGGCCACTACAGCCGGAAAAGCTGTCATAGTGCATCAACAATTTGGCACTCTTTTTGTTATTTATAAGTATAATAGATGAAACAAGAGAATCAAATTCAGAAAGAAAAAAGGGGAAAGACAAAGATTTAACCTCTTAAGACCCTGCGGCCTCATATGAGGACATTATATTTTAGTGAATTTCTCTGAGACTCTACATGCCACAGTTTTAAGTCTGGATGTCCTGTACAGAGCACATTCAGGGCTTTTCAGAGATACCAAATGATTGGATGTTTCACCATGACCACTCCCTCTTCTTGGTCATTAAAAATGTCTGAAATTAATTTAGTGACACTCTTATGGAAATATGATAATATTTTGTAATTATCATTTAAATCTGTCTCATTTTTAAACTGTGTGTCATAAATAAACATCTCAGGAAAATGTTATGGGGTTTCAAATCAAAATATGACTTTCTGTTACGAAACAGGACGTTGATTTCATACATGTCCTCATATGAGGACACCGAGACTAAAAGAGTTTATTACGCATTTTGGGAGACATAACAAATGAATAGGGAAAGAAATTATATTTCAGTATTCTATGAAATATTATATATTATTATGAAAATCTTGTCAATTATTATTCCCTTTATTACACTTCTTTTTTCATTACATGTTGCCCCAAAAACACATTAATATGCAAATTAGATTTAGTTTATAGATACTTTGTATATAATGAGAAAACCGTTTATGGCCATTTTACACACATTTTGCAGAAAGAAAAATTGTACATCGAATCATTCTGTTATAACATAGTTGAGAATCATCTTTATAAAAAGTTTGGTTTAAAAAAAAATTCTTAAACTAAAAATGTATTGGTGATTTTAAAAAATCAATTGTTATTGCCTATGCATGTTCATTCATGTCTTTTTATTTTTTAAAGAAATTGAGTCCAGATGTCCTCTAGCGAGGACATAGCATAACTTATGAATGATATATATATATATATATATATATATATATATATATATATATATATATATATATATATATATATATATATATAAGCATTATTTGTAATGCTCTAAACAATGTAAAGACATGAAAAAAAAAATCCTAACATTATTTTTCTCGGGTCTTAAGAGGTTAAGCCATTTTTGTCAAAGCTGGCGCTTTCTCATAGGAAAAGAGAACGCGTGACGTCACCAGGAGACTCCGCCCACCGCAGCGCGTCAGTCTGCGTGATGATGTTCAGAAATCGAAAGATCTCCGCTGAGACAGACGGCTGCATGAGGAAGGGAAGGATGTGGGACAGTTGCTGTTAGACCCGTGCGAAAAAAAGAAAAACATAAAAAATAGTAAATAAAACTGGTGCTATTCCTGCATTCACATCCTGAGGAATCACACTTACCGCAAAGCAGCCGCAGAACTAACGTTGAAATGGGGAACCGTGTAGCCCGCGAGGATTTTGAGTGGGTTTATACCGATCAGCCTCACGCCGACCGGAGGAAAGAGATCCTGGGTGAGTCGCTTTCCGCTCTTTTCTGAAAATTAATTCTTAAAAATAATAACGAGTATACATCGCTTCTTGTACATATCAGCGTAGTTTTGATCTGTCACGATGGACGTTTTAGCCGTGACTCGATTAGCTGTTATGTAAACTGATCTCCCGCGGAAACTCAGATTAGCCAAGTGCTTTTTATTTTACTGTAAGTGAATGTTTCTGTACCTTCTGTCATGTGTAAAGTTGTTTAGTAGCTACAGAAAGCCGTGTGTGTGAAGTGTTCGTCGTTAGTTATGAGATGACCGTTATGTGAGGGCCACTCCCTGACTCGAGCCCTTCACTCCCTACTAAACTAAACTAAACTAACTTAAACATCTAGTACTCGACAATTAATGCTGATTATTATGCCATGTTTGTTTGGAGAATTAATCTCGTGATATATGAAGCTGTGCCAGCTAACCGGTTAAACTGCGTGCTCTTTGAACAATTATTAGCAGCTAAGTAGCTTCATAACTAACGTTATCCGAGTACAGTATGTATATAGCGCGGTTCTGTGTCTGTTTTAACGATTTAATCTATCTATTGTATTTGTTGAGCCATGAATGATGTATAAAATGTTAAAATGTCGAGTGTGGTGGAGTGAGTCACATGAGGAAGACTAGAAAATTCTGTTCATTCATTCTGAATGTCTCACACACTTAACGGTCTAACTGGGGACATTACATAGACTTATATTATTTTTATGTACAGATAGTTATAGATTTTATAAACTAATCCTAACCCTCACAGAAAACTTCCTGCATTTTTACAAAAAAAAAAAAAAAAAAAAAAAACTTTACTTTTATACCCATTTTACAAATGAAGACATCCCAAAGGGAAGTTTTGTCAGGTTTAGCTCACTTTTGGGTACAAATGTGTGCCCAAAATACAGTAAAGTAGACACACACACACACACGCGGTAGGGTGAAGGTACAAAAGTCTATGCTGTTTATTAGTAACATCTCTTTACTGATAAACCTGCTTATGAATGCATGTGGAAAGCTGATGAGCCAGCATTCCCACTGATCTATATGCAGAGTGTAGATAATCATTACAGCTGGTTTATGGATACACTTCTGTGTTTAACACAAAACCACTCTATTGCTAATTCATGATTTATTCATGATGCCCTCACTGACACACACACACCAGTCATCTGGTAAATGATCAGTTATATTTACACAATCAGTTTGCGTGGATTCTGCTGCAGCTGTTACTAAAAAAGAATTAAGCTGCATTTTGTATTGCTATTATTTTAAATAAATCCCACTTCACTGAATATGGTATATGGAGTGCGATCATTTCCCCTGCTCATTGGTGAGTCTTATTCAAACAACACATCGTCCTTACTGTCATATTTGTTCAGCAAACTCTCTCTTCATGTGAGCTCATGTTTGTCTGATTTGGAGATGATCCAGTTTCCAGCATACCTGTGCTGACATGTAGCCTGTCTTATACACTGTTGCATGTACAGTAACAGTGATCCAGACTATCATTACCTTGCCGTATTACATTATGTAATATATAAACCCTGGATTAGGCTTTAAAGTAGCACTCTTGCCTCAAAGCGGTCAGTACTTGGATTATAAAATATGAAAAGAGCCCACATTTAAATTCTACTGTGTGTTTTGCATTGTTTCTTGGAGGCTTTAGGCAAATGACATAGGTTTCAGGCTTCACCATATAAAGCACATAAAGATATAGATGATAAAGAGAGGTAACGTTACACGCCACAGACATACGAGCCACCGCACCAGATCTCGTTGGTGTCGAGTTGCATTGATTTGTCATGGAAATGGACATCATTTGAATGCACTCATTCTCCACATTAGGGCTGGGCGATATAGCTTAAAAATATATCAACGATATAATGTTTCGTATCGTTTGGTATCAATAATTATTGACATTTTTAATGTCTTTTTTTAAAGCAAAGAACAATAGAATTTTTTTAAATTTTATTATTTTTTTTTTTGTTTTTGTTTAACCACTATTTTTAATTTACCGTTTTTTAAAACAACAGATAATTTTTTTGTTTTAATGTAGACATGTGTCGGTATTCGGTAATGCGATATATCACGATAATGAATATGCACAATATTGTTATCGTGGGCACTTCAAAATACCGAGAATAATAATTTATTACAAATTAATCAGAATTTTGAATGCATTTTAAGAGTACTTTTCCCATCAACTGGTTAAATGCACAACACCGCTGTAAACTGCGTCAAAGATGCGTGTGCACTCTGATGTAAACAAACACGGATGAGAAGCGCATAGCGGAACACATGAAGGAGACGCGCTGAATGAAAGCGCACATTCACTCTCTGACAGCAGATGGCGCTAAACAGCAGAAATGCAGCCGTTACCCCGGAAACCCCGTAAACAAGCCAGCTGCGCTACTTTCTGTTTCTGAAATGTATTTAAATAGCCATTCAGATTTCTGTGTTCGCTATGGTGTTCATCACAGCGCCAAATACTTAAATATTTAGACTTAATAGGCTATTTATTTTAAAACGTTTTTACATTTTAATCTGGACTACAACATGCCCTAGATATTGTTTGAAAGTGTTTTGATTCTTTATTGTTCGGTCACACTTTACATTAGAGCTTCATTAGTTAACATTAGTTAATTCATTAGTTAACAAACTCCCAATGAATCCCAATATTTAATAATACATTGTTAAAATCAAAAGTTGCAACGGTTTTTTTTTAATTTTTTTTTTTTTATGAACCCGAGCTTAACAAAGATTAATAACTTCTGTAGCAAATGTAGCTATTCCTCATTGTTAATGTTAATGCATTAACTAAGGTTAACTAATGAGATCTTATTGTAAATTGATAGGCTACCTATTGGTCTTTATAATTCTTTTGCACTTTAATCTGTATAAAATTTTTAACTTTATACATTTTTTTCTGTATTGCTTTATTTAAATGTTCAGTTATTTTTGTTATAAGAAAAACAATATTAAACCTGTTATACTGTATTATGACAACACTTTTTTGCAATTAAATTTCAATGTCATGATAATACCGTATAC
Organism: Spinibarbus caldwelli; assembly: GCA_039654775.1. Taxonomy (NCBI): domain Eukaryota; kingdom Metazoa; phylum Chordata; class Actinopteri; order Cypriniformes; family Cyprinidae; genus Spinibarbus; species Spinibarbus caldwelli. The sequence goes on along the minus strand of CM077243.1, from coordinate 31,880,979 downwards.
TAGGGCTGCACGATATTGGAAAAAACTCACATTGCGATATTTTGTTTTTCTGCGATATATATTGCGATATGAAAAAAAAAAAATCACCAAATGACTTGAATAGCTCTATTTGGAGAGAAAAAAAATATTGATTTTGTAGGTGAGTAAATCAGCATAGGAAATAAACAATTTACAAGCATAGATAAATATAATAGAACAAAGATACAAATGAAATAAACAGTGCTTTGTATTTTTAAGGCAAGTCCAACAGTATTCAGGTGCAGAAATTGAATAATAAAATGTAAAATAACACTGCATAATACAGTCTTCATTGTATAAATTAAATCTAATAAATCTGTGTTAAAGCTACAAAAGTGATTTTTCTCTGTTTTGTTGTTTGATTATGACACAGAAAGCAACAGAGACATTAAACTGCTGTTATTGTTATCCTCTTTCTTTCTCAATTGTTTCTTTCTCAATTGTTTTTTACAAGGATACTTGGAGACATGCATTTTGACACGGTTTCGCGCATATGTGTCGTACTACACTGGATGCGGCGCGACACGACGAATCCCTGCCAGTAAACTGATATGCCTCGCTCTATTTATGACGTACTGACACAAAGTTGACACGATTGGCAACGGTCGCTTTGTCGCATCCAGTGTAGAAAGACTTTGGTTCCGTTCACGTGGTGCATCTGCAAACGCGTGGAAAACTCCCGCCGCGCCACTTCCTCCTCCTTTCCAAAGCGCTCGGGAGCTTGCACTTTCCTGGCGCCTGCCGTTGCTAAACATCCGTGATGTGCTCTCCTCGACGACGCGGAAGTTTCAACAAAGGATAAATGGATTTCCAGCACTGAAAATCGCTTGCAGTAGCTCTGCTAATAAATTTATTTAAAAATGGGTATCTCTGTGCAGCTGTCGCGTCCGGAGTAGACACGGTGTCTGTGTGTGAGCAAAGAAAACGATCAGTATAAATATAATGATCAGGCCTACTAAACATCGCACATCCTGCGATGTGACTATCGCGGATGCGCACATCGCGATATCGATGCTGAAACGATATATCGTGCAGCCCTACCGTATACCATGATAAAAGCAATAGCAATTAATCGCAGCATGAAAATTTGATACCGGCATATCCCTATTTTAATGTAAACAAATATCTCCTGATGTTTTATTAAGATTAAATAAGTCTTAAGGAAACTTTTGGCTTGTCTCCCAAGGGCACAATGAGCAAAATAATGCAGCACATTAAATTGTCAATACAATGAAATAACGGCCTATAAAAATCTGCATAATGTCTAAATTAACATGTAAATCAAATATAATTTCATAAATTGCATAAAAAATTATGAACAAAACAGCATCATGTATTTATGCATAGCTTAATACTAGGGCTGCAACTAACGATTATTTTGATAAACGATTAGTTGGCCGATTATTTTTTTGATTAATCGGATAAAAAAAGCTAAGTTTTCTCCTTTTTTTAATTTTATTGACAAAAACACTTCCACATTCTGCCCAATGTCCTTCAAACAAACGTGCCAATGCTATGGAAACATACAGTGCTTAATTTATTAGACCACCTGTCATAATAAAGAGAAAACACAAATATTTTAGGAATCTGTCAAAGAATTGTTTAAATCTAAAAATGTTTTTGTCATTTATTGGGCAAATAACAAACTGAAACAACTAAATATTTATTCACATAATAAAAAAAAAATAGCCTCCTGCCTTTCATAACAGCATGCATTTCTTGCTGGCAATGTTTAACTACTTTTTGACTGTAATTGGGTATCTGAAAAAACTTTCATAGATCTTTCATTCATAGATAACAGAAATAATTCTATTATAGCATTAGAAATAGCCTACTGTTACCAAAGAGCTTACGCAGGATGCGGAGGACTAACCAATACAGATAGCTAAAAAATGATTTTAGTAAACACCAATACTGTTAGTTTAGAGCAGCAGTGGCACAAAGCTTACATTATTTGTTATAAACCTTAAATAAATTTGTTTTAATAAATTTGTTAAGCCCTGTATATAGGCCTATAGTTTAAATCTCTTCATCAAAAATTAAGATAATAATAAAGATAATAAAGACGAATAAAAACACAAACTCAGTGTTAACCAACTTTTTGGTCACAGTCACGTTTACTGTAATTTCTTTATCCTGTAAAAGGCGGCTATGAAGCATCTGATATTTATATTCAGGCAACTATACGCGGTTATCCCTTTACAGTTCCTACTCTCATAAAATACGTGCACTACATGTTGACTTTTAAACCTTAATTTAACGTTCAACAACAGATATTTCAGCACAATGAATGTTTTTGCGCTGAATATTAATCCCTCTCTGACGCGCGTTCACGTGTCCGCCGTGCTCGCGCTCATTCAGTAAAGATTTCAACTTAACACAGACTGTCAGGACGGAACTTTATGCAAAAATGGAAATGCTCGTGTGAATTTGTGACATTTACAGATAAGGATATGATCGTAAACTGAAAGTGTTTGCGCTGAGGACGCACACGCATCTGTCAAAGCGCCTGACAGGGCAAGGCATTACACTAATGCATTAACTTAAAGCTTAAAATAAAGAATTCTCATGCTTTGTGCAGCTTGAATCACGTACTTCTCCCACAGCATCTCATTCTGTTTCCTCTATTTTTAGATGCATTTTGGTCATAGAAATGTGTTATTCAGTGCTGTAACGTTAATTTGACGCGACCGGCTGAAGTTGGACGTGCACTGTGGGCAGATCCGACTAATCGATAATGAGAATCGTTGTCGATGATTTTCATTATCGATAATAATCGATTTTATCGATTAGTTGTTACAGCTCTACTTAATACAAAGAGCCGAAGTGCTGATCACACAGATTGCATTTAAAAACATATGAAACGCAGTGAAATGGAATTAACCTTCACATATTCGTGACACGTTTTCTAAAAGTTTAAACTCTTTTAACGTTGCATGGCTTTTTATAAATCTCTTATGTGAGACGTGACTGCAGCAATATTTGTCTGTCTAAAAAAATACGCTGAATATGCATTCTGTGTGAATGGCTTGGTTTCGGTTTTAACCTAATCAAGATCTTTTCCGTATTGAGCTTCTATATTTCTCTAATATTTTGAATGAATAATGCAGCAGTGGCGCATCTCGTAGGTTCAACTGGATAGACTAACAAAAACAATAAAGTACAACAACGACACTAAAGTTATGTTATAATCACCGCATCCCATGCACCACTGATGAGGCTCCCAGACGCACACCTAACATTCGATTGCACCATTTTTGCATTCAAATGCAAATTATTTTAAATTCGACTAATATTCATTTTTTCATTTTATCTCCTCATCACAGGCAGGCAGTGTACAGCACTAAAGTCTGCTTGTCACTCACGCGCCTATATCGTGCTCTATTTCAAACATTTTTTTCTGTCGTTATCGATGGTGTACCGTTGATAAATACCAATACCGTTTCATTGCCCAGGCCTACTCCACATTAGACTGTTTCAGTTTTACAATGGTTGTCTTTTGTTTTTTTTGGCAGCTAAATACCCAGAGATCAAGTCTCTGATGGGACCCGACCCCAGACTGAAATGGATCGTCTGCACGATGGTCGCTGTCCAGTTTTTGGCCTTTTATTTGGTGAAGGACCTGCCGTGGAAATGGGTCTTTTTCTGGACGTACGTGTTCGGGAGTTGCATAAACCATTCAATGACGCTCGCGATTCACGAGATCTCGCACAACACGGCTTTCGGCAACAACCGCGCCAAATGGAACCGCTGGTTCGCCATCTTCGCCAATCTGCCCATTGGGCTGCCTTACTCTGCGTCCTTTAAGCGCTACCACCTGGACCACCATCGCTACTTGGGTGGAGACGGCGTGGATGTTGACATCCCCACTGATTTCGAGGGCTGGTTCTTCTGCACGCGTTTGCGTAAGCTCTTCTGGATCATGTTCCAGCCGCTCTTCTACGCCATCCGTCCCCTCTGCATCAACCCCAAGCCCATCAGCCAGCTGGAGCTCCTCAACGTGGCCATACAGCTGGCCTTTAACGCCCTGCTCTACTGGGCCTGGGGCGCCAAGCCTCTGGTCTACATGATGATGGGCTCAATGCTAGGAATGGGTCTGCATCCTATCTCAGGACACTTCATCGCAGAGCATTACATGTTCCTCAAAGGCCATGAGACCTACTCTTATTATGGATCCCTCAACCTGCTAACCTTCAACGTCGGGTACCACAACGAGCACCACGACTTCCCCAGCATCCCAGGACGCCGGCTGCCGATGGTAAGACCAGTCCATCTCAATAATAAACCTCTGGTGTTGTTCGGTCATTTTTCACTGAAAAATGTTCTGTTATGGTTTATTAAAATTATTTAATTCATCGGAATGGTATGAAACTTGGTAAAGATTTTGGCACTTGCTATGTGAACCCAAAAAAAAAGAAGAAAAAAAATGATTCATGATTTTATACACTGAAAAAAAACAACAAGCAAAATTTACTTAATTTTCTTTTGCAATTTTTTTGCACACATAAATTTTAAGTAATATTTAAGTATTACATTTTTCCTGGGTCAAAAAAGGTCTTCGGTGGTGGCTGACGGTCATCCACACACAGTAAAAAGTACCCTCCCCACGTGATCTGTGAACCCAATACTGACCACAACTAAAATAAATGCAAATAAACAGTTTGTGATTTTTAATCATATTTATTCATGAAAGAAAATACAGACACTGTCAGGGAATATAATAAAACTGGCTTTCATATTTTTGTAAGATAGGATCCTTCCTTGCTAGACCTCACAATTATAATCATATCAATACTGAAAAAGCATTTAAAAGTAGCATTAAAAAGTTTATATTTAACTAGTAGTCTAATTTTCTACTATACATCTGAATAAAATTAGCAGCTGGCTAATAAATTGCTTTGTGGCTGTTTTCACCTCACTCAGTCTAAATGATTTTATGGGTAATTTACTACACATTGTCATATAAATAACCTGAAATTACTGTGGATTATTAAAGCTAAATCTTTTATTATTATTATTAAGGTACATTTTTTTTTCTTTTATTGAAAGTGTTTTATGTTAGTTGCATGTGCAGAATGCTTGTCAGAGAAGATAAAGATACTTATTTTTTTTAGCACAATTCACACCACTGGTAATTCAGTTTAAAATAAATAAATCTTCGAATGCGCCGCATGAAACATAGATTCAGTCTTCTGACCGTTTACTATCATGTCAGTTGATTTTGAGGGAGGGAGAGGAAAGATAGTTAGGGCTTGTTTACACCTGGTCACTTTATGCGTCTTGTCAGATCAGATATCCATCTTGGCCACATAAAACAGATATAAACCTGATCTTGAATTAGGCCTACCGTACTATCACGTCAAAGAAATCAACAGATATGCGCTGCATTTTATTCATCATCAGCCAATTACCAGATCGAAGATCGCAACATGAGGCTTGATTACATCATAACGGTTTCAAAATGTTTTGAAATTTCAATGGTTTGCCGTTGGGGGGCAATCTCTGTAAACCCGTGAATCATGTGAGTTCATTGAGATCACCCCCCAGCGGCCAGCCACTGAAACAGTGTCTATGGTTTTTACCTGATCTCGGATCAGTTTTATCAATTTGTAGACATTCTTAATGAGACGTTTGTGAAATTAAAAGGATGAGAAGTAGTTAATAGTCTCTTACTGCTGTCCATAAAACAAACAAATCAAGCCCTGCAAATTAATATTAAATATTTAAAAAATCACATATTATACATACACTTTGTATTTAATGGTATTTTATTATTTTTAGTGCATTTTATGTATTATACTTTCAATAAAACATTTGTAATGGGTTTTAAAAAGCTGTTTTTATGCATGTTTTAGCCTGAGTTTGTTGCATTTACACATTTTGACCAGCACAGGCGTCTTTGACTAGCTTGTGCTGTTTTAAGCGCTTCGAAACAGTAAATCATTTTGCGAAGCAATTGGTTCAATTGATTTGAAGCTTCGAAAAGGTTCGATTCTCCAATCACTAAGTTAGAGTAATTTCTACTTAATTATTTTAAGTTAAATCTGCAATACTCACATTTCACTCATGGTTTATAAACTTCACTCAATTTGCCACTGAAAAAACATGCTATTAAAGTATGCGGTTCACTTACAAACATATAAGTACACAAGTAGATGGCTTTTTATCCTTTTTAAGATAATATGTCCACTCAATAGAATTATTACCCAACTAAACACAAACACATCAATAATTGGTACACCATACACAATGACGGTAACACTCAGTGGATAGTGTTTGAGTATGAATGGGTCATTTTGAGTAGAAAATCAACTCCACGTCAACAAAAACAATCATAAAAGTGTAAATAAAACTTGAAAACAGTGAAAAATGTAACCCTTTTTAATTATTTGTGCCCCAGTGCATGATGGGAACAATGGGATCATAACTTAGATATTTACTTAAAGAATCCTTGTAAACATAAACAATTCCAAGTAAAATATACTTATATGTTCAAACTTTAATTTCTACAAGCTTAAATTGAGTACTAATGTAGAATTTACTCTTTTTTTTAATTAATGCCTGAACTAAATTAATGTAGAAATTACATTAGTTTTTCTGTAATATTTACTTCACCACAAAATAATTTTTATCAGTGTACTTGTATAAATGGGAAGCTAATTTAATCTAGTAGAAACAATTAGAACTACTCCCAAACTAAATCTTACTGAAAGCACGTTTTTGATATATCAACCTCAAATTTGGAACATAACTTGTGTAGATTTATGGCTTTGATTTTCTTGCAGTTTTAGAGTAAAACGTGTTTTGAAAATTATATATTTCATATAAAATTTTAAAATAATATTTTTGTGCATTCTACATAAATTTACATAACTTTTTTTCCCCACTTCAGAAATAATCTGCTGTATTTTATATTTTTTTTTATTTTTTATTTTTTTAAATAGAGACCAGACTTGCACTCACTACAACTTACTACAGTTTAATGAATTTCATTTTCAGGTCTATTCTATGCTTTTTTCTGACTGATGTTCAGTGTTGGGAAGGTTACTTTAGAAATGTAATAGGTTACAGATTACAAGTTACCCTATTTAAAATGTAATAAGTAGTTTAACTTTTCAATTACTTTACTAACATAACTGATTGCATTTGATTGCTTTTCTAAATTTCTAATGTTTTCTAAATGGTTTTGAAACATTTAAAGCAGACAGGGTTAACCTTACAGTAGTACTCAACACTGATTACTGTCAGACTTTCAAAATCCTTCACAGCCAGCACAAAATCAGACTTTAGCACCTCTGTTTACTTTGAGATCATCGAGGTTAAATACAGATTTAAAATCATAAGAAGTAGTTTTATAGCTATGATACTGGTTTTGAAATCAAATAGTTGCATAGCTATGACTGGAAACACTGGCAACTAACAATGCTCTGGAAAAAACAGGTAAGCTTAATTAATAAAGCATATACATATACCCAAAATAGGAATTGAAATAGTTATTGTGTCATATTCTGTGTCCTAAACTCCTGAAACATCATGTCTCATATTTTAAAGCAGTCAATGCAATTTATGAAAGAAGTCAATTAAATCTATGTGTTTTAAAAAATTCAGATTCAACACCCTTTGTAATCATTAACATTTTCATAAGTAACTAATTTAATTACACATTGTTCTCAGTAACTGTAACCGATTACAATCACATTTATTTTGTATATAAATTACGTAATTCTGTTACATGTAACTAGTTACTCCCCAGCTCTGCTGATGTTCCTGAAAGTGTAACACTGTGGTGAAAGTCTGGGCCGGGACGATCTGTTTTTCCCAAATAGTGGCAGACGGGGGAAGTGCTCAGGAAGCATGTTGACTGAACTTCTGCCCGTATGATGATAAGATTGACTGTTTTGCCTCTTTCAGTTTAATTCCTGTTATTATGGATATTACTGTAACACTAATAGTGTTTTATCGACTGTGACAAAGCCAACTAAAGATTCAGAGATTGCTTTCACTTCAAGAAGAGATTAGTTACAGACAAGAATGGTAAAACAGACTGATTAGTCTAGGCTGATGTGAAATATTAACTAGTCCGTCTGACGAAAGACATGTAAACAGTGCAGCTCATCTTTCAGATCAGAACATCAGCTGCTATCCGTACGTCATCAGCTCATTGAAAGCATTTCTTTGAGGAGTGCATTAAGTCGCTGTGTCCCGTTTTTTCCACCAGGTGAAGGAAATTGCACCAGAGTTCTACAGAGACCTGCCATGCTACACATCGTGGGTGAAGGTCCTCTATGACTTTATCATGGACGATGAACTGAGTCCGTACTCACGCGTGAAGAGACAGCTGACAGGAGACGTCAAACAGGAGTGAGCGCGGTGGGACCACACCAAACCACAGACTGTTTTAACCTTCGCCCGCTAGAGAGCCAAGCAGACTCATTTCAGCCTCTGTGACACAAAGGAAATTTACCTTACTTTTTAGTTTTTAGCAAATGTGCTCATGGATTTTAATTGTGAACCAAAACATTTGAGCTCCTCTGTTGCACATGGTCTGAAGAGTCAGACGCTTTTATTACAGTTTCATGGAACCGTCTCGTTTGGCATTTGAACGCTCTGTTTCTAACTCCTGCGTTATACATGAAAAGATTAGATTAAACAGGTCAGCAAATCATGTAGCACTACATGCTGTTTCAGTGTTGCTTTGCTTGCTAACAGTTATCTGTATGAATATCGCTGACGGAGCTATGAACGCACAATAAAAGTTCCGTTTGTTTCATTTCCAATAGAATATGTTCTTGTCAAGGCAGTGCATCATTTTACAGTAACCGTAGATCTGCAGCGTCAGAGATGAGTGTAAGTACTGAAAGCGATTAACGCTACTCATCTCTCATTAACAGATGCCAAAGTTTGGCGGTTTGGTGTAGAGGACTGTGTGTTTAAACCTTGGTTATACTTCACTATTTCATCAATTAACCAAGTCAATTGATGAATTTTGGCTAACAGTGAAATAATGCGTTGTCAACATTTATATATTTTATATCACCATAAACTAAAAAGCCTTAATAAATTTGAGATGGTGTCTACTGACTGTTGTTGTCGTCCATCTAAAATATATGAATATTTGGTAGATATAAATTTTAACCCTGATTATTGAAATTGCAGTACTCGACTGGTCAAAAGTTTACACAGTTGGCAGCTTCTCTGGGAAGAAAAAAGATGAGTTGGCATAATTTATTACTTTAATTTATGTATTGCATATATTATCTACCTACCTACCTACCTACAATCTCTCTCTCAAAACGCTAGAGGATTGCTGATGCTTCAGTTCAGGATACATCTGAAGACTATATGGGTTTTATTCACTGTAAGATTCTTGTCCAAATAATATACAACAGGCAAAAATCTATAAAACTAATGTTCAGCCTACATCACAAAGGCTACTTATATAAATTTTTCATTTTAATCAAGTTTTTTTTTTTTTTTTTTTTTTTGTATAAGCTGTCAAGCTAATTTTTAGTCGACTTTTAAAGCAGTAACCATCTTCATGTAATCTTCATGTTAAAACACTGTGAAAGTTTCTTATATACAACTTTACTGCATATATAATTTCATGAAATCTTTGATCATATAAAATAATGTTGGTCTTCCATGAGCTGAAATCTCACTGCAGGACAAATGCACAAAAGAATGATCAGGAGATTTTTTTTTTTCGAACTCCATTTTTAGTTCGAAATGGAATCCAAATGTAGATTCCTGACGATGGTTGTCATCTTGTGAGGCTCTCTTTCAGTTTTTCATACATTAACTGGTCCTGCAAAGAGAAAATAAGAGCCCATGATTTAAAAACACAACGCTTAAGATGGACAAACTGCACACTACATCACTGGTGAACAGCGGCAGTGACGTATGAAAGTCACATGGTGCAAATGTCACTGAACTCTTGCACAATGCAGCACAGCAGAACAGTTCACTCAGTTCAAGGATATCTCATGCATTCTGTTCACAGCTCCTTCATAATGAATGTAAAGAGCCACTTAATAAAAGAATTCAAGCAAATAAAGTCACTGTGATAAAACTGTCCCTCACATAACTAATGGTGCATCTCAAATTAGAATGTCGTGGAAAAGTTAATTTGTTTCAGTAATTCAACTCAAATTGTAAAACTCATGTATTAAATAAATTCAATGCACACAGACTGAAGTAGTTTAAGTTTTTGTTCTTTTAATTGTGATGATTTTGGCTCACATTTAACAAAAACCCACCAATTCACTATCTCAACAAATTAGAATACTTCATAAGACCAATAAAAAAAAAAAAAATCATTTTTAGTGAATTGTTGACCTTCTGGAAAGTATGTTCATTTACTGTATATGTACTCAATACTTGGTAGGGGCTCCTTTTGCTTTAATTACTGCCTCAGTTCGGCGTGGCATGGAGGTGATCAGTTTGTGGCACTGCTGAGGTGGTATGGAAGCCCAGGTTTCTTTGACAGTGGCCTTCAGCTCATCTGCATTTTTTGGTCTCTTGTTTCTCATTTTCCTCTTGACAATACCCCATAGATTCTCTATGGGGTTCAGGTCTGGTGAGTTTGCTGGCCAGTCAAGCACACCAACACCATGGTCATTTAACCAACTTTTGGTGCTTTTGGCAGTGTGGGCAGGTGCCAAATCCTGCTGGAAAATGAAATCAGCATCTTTAAAAAGCTAGTCAGCAAAAGGCAGCATGAAGTGCTCCAAAATTTCTTGGTAAACGGGTGCAGTGACTTTGGTTTTCAAAAAACACAATGGACCAACACCAGCAGATGACATTGCACCCCAAATCATCACAGACTGTGGAAACTTAACACTGCAACTTGGGCTATGAGCTTCTCCATCCTTCCTCCAGACTCTAGGACCTTGGTTTCCAAATGAAATACAAAACTTGCTCTCATCTGAAAAGAGGACTTTGGACCACTGGGCAACAGTCCAGTTCTTCTTCTCCTTAGCCCAGGTAAGACACCTCTGATGTTGTCTGTGGTTCAGGAGTGGCTTAACAAGAGGAATACGACAACTGTTGCCAAATTCCTTGACATGTCTGTGTGTGGTGGCTCTTGATGCCTTGACCCCAGCCTCAGTCCATTCCTTGTGAAGTTCACCCAAATTCTTGAATTGATTTTGCTTGACAATCCTCATAAGGCTGCGGTTCTCTCGGTTGGTTGTGCATCTTTTTCTTCCACACTTTTTCCTTCCACTCAACTTTCTGTTAACATGCTTGGATACAGCACTCTGTGAACAGCCAGCTTCTTTGGCAATGAATGTTTGTGGCTTACCCTCCTTGTGAAGGGTGTCAATGATTGTCTTCTGGACAACTGTCAGATCAGCAGTCTTCCCCATGATTGTGTAGCCTAGTGAACCAAACTGAGAGACCATTTTGAAGGCTCAGGAAACCTTTGCAGGTGTTTTGAGTTGATTAGCTGATTGGCATGTCACCATATTCTAATTTGTTGAGATAGTGAATTGGTGGGTTTTTGTTAAATGTGAGCCAAAATCATCACAATTAAAAGAACCAAAGACTTAAACTACTTGAATTACTGAAATAAATGAACTTTTCCACGACATTCTAATTTATTGAGATGCACCTGTACACTAACAAAAACAGCTGGTTTTAGTGTGGATTTTATAGCTAATGCAGATTTTTACAATTGAATCAAAGCACAGTCCAGCCATTCACAGACTACAGTCATCACTTAAATCTCAAGTTATGAGTGAGAATATGACTAGATTTATCCTTGCAGGGTGAATTAGATTTCAGCATCTTCAGGTTCACATTTAGTTTCACTTTCATGTCACTCACCTTCTTAGACACAGATGGTCGCACCTTCTTGAAGGTGTGCGTGTTACCTGTGTGTGTGTGTGTGTGTGTGTATGCTGGTTCTGAGCTCAGGTGAACTCTCAGAGCATTAACACATGCCTCTCGCACCAGTGCTGACAGATCCGCACCTCTGAAACACACACACACACACACACACACACACCAACAAGACATGAGTCTTGAAATGAGTCCAAATACAACAAAAAACATCATCTGCAGTTTGTTAGAATATAAGATGCATAACAATTTGGTCTATAAACAAACTGATCTAATTAGAGCTGAGTACTGCCATTGGATCACAACTGAAACTGCAGGAAACACGTGAGAAAAACAGAGCATGTCAGCATGGGAAAGAGTGAATCTGCAGGTTCAGCTTCAATATCTCTGGTGCCTCAAGAATCATTTATTGAGACGACCTTCACCGTTGCATTGCAGAAGATGTGAAAGCAGAAATTAATACAAGGATCCAAACTAATATTGTGTGGAAAAATGATACATGAGTGTATGAGCACCGCTCTGATAACAATGGAGAAACTTACGTAAAACTCTCACAACGTGCATCATGGGCAATTTCCTCAAGATTGACATCTGAATCTTGAAGTGGTTTGGTGCCGCCCTGAAACATTAAAGGGGTCATGAACTGAGAAACCAAACTTCCCTTGATCTTTTGACATATAAGAGGTCACTGTAATATAAAAACATCCTGTAAGTTTCAGAACTCAAACTTGGTCAATAATGTAAAAACAGCTTATATTGAAGCCAATCTGCCAAAACAACAGCTTGTGGAATGTTCTACTTTTTGATGTAATAGTGTGGATAAGCACCGCCTCCCCAGAAGATGATCAACACCTGCTTCTACAGCACTGACTGTTTAGCCCCACCCACCGATTCTACAGCACTGCCAGTTTAGTCCCGCCCACCAATTCTACAGCACTGCCTGTTTAGTCCCGCCCACCGACTCTACATTGCTGCCTGTTTAGCCCCGCCCACCGATTCACACATGTAGTGTTTACGAGAGGCAAACATGCAGGTCTACAGAGAAACCAAATGATAAAGATGGCTCTGAAGACAACAGAACGCTGTGCAGTGCCAAGTTGTGGAAAAAAAGCTTCTGCGTTGCCTTCCTTCTGATCCCAACGTTAGGAAAGAGTGAATGAACTTTATTTTTAATGAACTCCTATAACTCCTTTGTTCACTTCATTATACTGCAGATTCGTTTACAAACAAGGAACAGTTCGGCGCAGGATTTTCAGAAAGATGGAAACTAAAGGACGACTATATTGTGTCTGACAGTAATGTCACCACACGTGTGAATAACTGTTTTTATTATGTGATCACTGTTGTTTGTCTGTTATTACAGATCGTTTGATATGAGTTTTTATGTGGTTTTAACCTAATTCACAGCAGCATCCATCTGTGAAGGACGTAGACTGTCAAACATACACAACTGCTAGCCAATCATAGCAGTGGACGTTTACTTCAGAGTCTATATCTGCCACGCCTATTCAAACAGAGCGTTCTGATGAGGAGGGTTAAAAACAGGACAGAAAATAGCCTATGGGTGGGTTGCACCAATAAGGATTAAGTTTAAATCTAGATTAAATCAAGGTTTATCTAACAGTTCTGTTGCACCAAACTTTAAGCCTTGTTTAAAAATAAGCAGGTTTACATTTAAACCATCATTTTGATCCTTGATTTATTTTATATTTAAAATAGATTACCTTTAATCCTGTTGCTCCATAACTTTAAACTCAGATTTAAATCTCAATTAAGGATTAACTTTAAACTTACAGGTGAAGAGTTTTAAATAAAATAAAGTGCACCTACAGTTACAATATGTGGCTGACTGAACAAAGACAGAAACTGGGTGAGTCGTCAGGTCTCAGAGAGGTCTTTATTATAAATAATAATGAAAATTATAACGCATTGAGCCGACAGATTGGGAATCTCAGTTGTTTTGTCATGATATACTCCATTAATTGATACAATAAATATACATATCCAAGATTATGAAATCCGTATGCACCGCCTCAAAGTTTTTTTGCTTGTTTGATCAGCCGTTTGATCAACGGTCTCTCTACATAGCGGTTTATAAAGACGGCCCACCTTTTACAAGTTTATTTCCTTTATCAACAAAAACAACTTATGTCAGAGACACAGGATAAGGAATATTAACACTGTTGCTGTTAATTACATGACGAATCCATCATAGCGGAGAAAATTAATCGTAGATGGAGGTTTTAATCGCAGGTTAAAATTCTAACCCCCGCTTTGTTAATCTTAAGTTTAAAATTAAGTGGTGCAACACAACTCGATTTAAAATAAAAGCCAGATCAACAAATCCTTGATTAACTCTAAACTTAGCTAAATTTAATCCTTCTTGGTGCAACCTACCAATTTCTTTTTTCTGCTGAACACCAATGTTCCTCTTCTTACTTTAAATAATATTCTTCAAATATTATTTATTTGCGACCGCGCAGAATAAATAATATGCCACGCACAGCCAAAAACGAGTTGGGAAAGCCATTTGATTGCGTTCGAGTAAATGCAAAATAATTGCAATGCTCGGGCAAACCACTATAGAGTTGGTGTCACTTTTAGAGTTATATCTGGTGAATGCAGTTTACAGGTTTCATAGAAAGAGAATGATGTCTGCCAAATGAGTCCCTGTAGAAATCAAATACTTTAATTGTCTCGGACGAAGTTGTTCAACACGAGAGCCAAAGCAAACGCAAGGACGTGAAATAAAACGTCATCATGTTTTAAAGAAGAGTGGCTTGATTAAGTGCTGGAAATAGTGGATGATGGGCACAGAACAGTAACTCAGAAACATTTACAGTGCAAACTCTAATACATGGGGATGTTTATATAACTATATAAAAATTCACGTTTTTTGAAAATATTTAACTTACAGATCTGTTTAATTGCTTCAGTCTGTTTTCTATTCTATTCTATTCTATCAGCTTACATGCTTCAGTTTGTTTTTATATTACATCATAAGCCTAATAAATAATTGAGATCAAAAAGGGAATTCATAAGCAATAACTGCTTCATTTTTTTCATATTATTATAAAAAAATTGAAAAGTGTTTTCTCAGGTAACTCAAAATGTACATCATTTAGTTACATCAAGGGTCAAATGAATAGAAATAGCACATTAAAGTTAAAAGTTACACACTTTTGTGTGTGCACTGAACAGGTCTGGTATAAAGAATGTTTTTGCTCAGGTGGCTGAAATCTTCGCCCAATACAGAAAAGTTTTGCTCAGCAAGAAAAAAAAAAATAAATAAAAAAAAATACGAGAGAACATTGCTGAACCCAACAGAAGATATTTTGAAGAATGTGGATAACCAAACAGTTTCTGGTCTTCACTGACTTCAATAGTATTTTTTTCATACTATGGAAGTCAGTGGGGACCAGCATCTGTTTGGTCACCCACATATCTTCCTTTATATCTGCTGACTGTATTTACACTTCATTTGTGAAGATTATCATGATGAACAAAACGTGTATCATACAGACTTTTGTTGATCATAGAGCTTGTTTGCTGCAAGAATCCACTGGAAAAATCTTTTTTTTTTTTTTCTTTTTTTTTTGGTCGAAGGAACAGGGTGATGTGAAATCATGGGTTAGCCAACAAAAACGTGTCATCACTGCAGAGCTGTATTGTGTGGTGGTTGGTTAGGACAAAACACACTTTCACATGAGAGAGAGACTTTTTTTAAATCACTTCATGCTTTTTCACAGGAGTGTCCAATCCTGCTCCTGGAGTGCCAATAATTTCAATTACTTTGTTAAAGTAATCGTGACTGATTACATTTGATTATTTTTCTAAATTCAAATTTTTCTACATTTTTCAAAACTGTTAACCATTTTGAAACATTTAAAGCAGGCAGGGTTAACCTCACAGTAGTGCTGAACACTGATTACTGTCAGACTTTCAAAATCCTTCATCACTAGAATTAAGATTATAATCATTTAATTTTAAAGCACAGCCACCACAAAATCAGATTTTAGCAGCTCTTTATACTTTGAGATTGTTCTGAGGTTAAATGCTGATTTAAAATCTAAAAATATAATTTAGTAGCTATGATACTGTTTTTGAAATCAAATCTTTGCATAGCTATGACAGGAAACACTGGCATCTAACAACGCCTTGGAGAAAAAAAGAAAAAAAAAGTTTTAACAAAATAAAGCATATACATAAAACCAAATAGGAAATAAATCAGTTATCGAATAAGCACGTGTCCTATTCTGTGTCCTAACCTCCTGAAACTTTGGTGTCTTGCAATTTGGGAAAGAAATCAATAAAAATCTGTATGTGTGTGAAAATGTAACCTTATGAATGAGAGCCTGGGAATATACAAACACAATCATGAAATCTGACTACTCTGAATTAGTAGCAGTGAAATGAGTCAGATTGTTGCACAAAACAAAATACACAACATTACCTTTAAACTAAGTAAAGAGAAACTGAAGTATTATTGATACACTAAGGGCCTATTTACACATGGACCCTTCATGCGCGTTCTCTGATCAGATATCTGTCTGATTTGTTAAAACGTTTCTATTTACACTTGGCCACATAAATGCGTCTTCGCAAAACGGATATAAATCCGGTCTTCGATTCCCATGCTATATGCAAATTTAAGTTCACGTTAACGAAAGCAACAGATAAGCGCTGCATTTTATTCATTATCAGCTAATTTCAAGATCAGAGATCGCAACAGCAGAGAGCGCAGCATCAGCACTGGAAAGATCGGTTAGTCTCACTACTTTTAATGAAGAAGATTGTGAGTTGAGCGTCTGCGACTTTTTAATTTCATTTGTGGAAGTTTGCGTGTTGAAGAGATACTCAGCTACTCATCCGTGTTGCATTAGCGCTGTCATATCTGACTATAATACGCCATATACCCATTAAAACACTCTGACACATTTATTATTTTAACATTTTGGGAGGAGTAAAATTTGCATATGTGTTTTCAACAACCAGATGCATTTACACTTGTCCAGTTTCATCTGGAATGCGGCCCAGACACCTCCTGAAGTGGTTTGAGCAATCGGATTTAAATGCGTCTCGAAAGTGTTTCGGAGGGCGTTTACACCTGGACTTTTCACGATCGGATAGCTATCCGATCAGAAAAAATGCATGAAGTGACCAGGTGTAAACAGGTCCTAAATGATCAAACAGCATTGTAAAAACTGCTTCACCATGATGGCCATGATCGTCTTTCGGATGAGACGTTAAACCGAGGTCCTGACTCTCTGTGGTCATTAAAAATCCCATGGCACTTCTCGTAAAAGAGTAGGGGTGTAACCCCGGTGTCCTGGCCAGATTCCCTCCACTGGCCCTTGTCAATCATGGCCTCCTAATAATCCCCATCCACTGAATTGGCTCTATCTCTCTCTCTCTCCTCTCCACATGTAGCTGGTGTGTGGTGAGCGCACTGGCGCCGTTGTGCTGTGGCTGCTGTCGCACCATCCAGGTGGATGCTGCACACTGGTGGTGGTTGAGGAGAGACCCCCCCACATGATTGTAAAGCGCTTTGGGTGTACGACAATACACAAAAAAGCGCTATATAAATGCATCATTCATGCATTCATTCATTCATGATGGCCATGTTGAGCTCCTCTCGAATGTCCTGCAGTGTGCCCGCGTCCTCCCGGCTGACGTCTGGGACAGTGGCGAACCCCTCGACTCTGGCTAATGATGTCCTGAAGTCTGACATGAGGACACAGAGTCCAGACAGCTGCTCCTCGCTCAGAGACTCGCTCGTCTTCAGAAAACACAGCAGCTGCTCCAGATCTGCTTTCTGACAGCAGGACAGACTTCACTAACACCAGCCGGACACCACAATGATTTGTGTTTTACTGCGGTACATTAACACTTCAAACTACTAAATATCTGTGACAGAGCCAATGTTGAACATTGACAAAAACAAAAGACAATTTAACACAAAATGCACTGATAATTCTGCCTTCATCTCACTATAATCCTTCCTTGCATCTTGAAACATTACTAATGAATTACAGTGAATATTAATGGAATAGTTCACCCAGAAATGTAAAATTTCCAGTCCATCAATTAACATCTTATTAAGCCAAAAGCTGTGTGTTTTTAAGAAACAAACCCATCATTAAGATGTGTTTAACTAAAATATGAGACCATAATCCATAATAACGCTTCCTCCAGTGAAAAAGTGTTCTGGTCTGAATCAGGAGAGAAATCTGCACAGATCAAGCAGCGTTTACAAGACAAAACAGCTCTAAACAAATGTGTGAGAGACAACAGCAGATGCACTTTTTCACTTGAAGAAGCGATATTATGGACTTGTGTTTTAGTTATAAACATCTTAATGCTGGATTTGTTTCAGCTTTTGTCTTCTCCAGATGTTAACTGATGGACTGGAGTGGCGTGGATTATTGTGATGTTTTTATCAGCTGTTTGGACTCTCATTCTGACGGCACCGATTCACTGCAGAGCATCAATCAGCTGTATATTTAGGTAGTTTTAAATATAAATTATTAAAAACTACCTAAAACACTGAAAATATAGCATTTGTACATGTCCCCAGTGTCTAACGCTACATTTTAACATTAAATATAATGTTTAAAATTCTTCAGAAATTATTTTTATTTTGCATTTTTGTGTACCTCCTAAGGACAGTATACCTAAATACACTGTCCTGTTACCTAAATTATTTCTTAGATGTTACTTGTTTATTTTAAAAATACAAATCTTTGGTGAATCACTATAATTTGCTGAGTATTCTCATAATATTAGCATGTACTCCATGTGGCTAGATTTTATGTATTTGCTAATTTTATCCTAAAATCTCAATCCTGTTACTTTCAGTCCTGTTACTCATATATCCTATACTTATATATAGTAACTGAGTAAAAGTAACAGGAGTGAGTACCATCATCAGATTTATTAATGTAAATGTTAAGCTACATCCATATTAATCTAGACAAAACATTTTTCTCAATGTTTTGGCCTTCTATCCACACTGAAACGATGCTTTTGCCCATAGAAAACCTATGGTTCTGCATTGTTGTTTTATATTACTTTCCTGCAAGTATGACAGAAAATGTATGATTTCTGTCCTGTGGCAATTATGTATTATACTCATATATAGAATGGTGTTTGCGTGTGAGCTGCACTACAAGAAAACAATATCCACAGAAAAACTGAAAAGATATTAAGTTTATTATATTTTATATCAATTTTAATTTAATATTATTTTTTAGTTATTTATATCTTATCTTATAACCTGTCCTCTACCCCTAAACATAACCCTAACAAAAAAACTCTGCAGACCATTAGATTTAAACAGAAACATGATTTGGCCTTTTTCAGCAGTGAGGTCAGCTCACTGGTCAATGTTCAACACTTTCACTATATCGGTGCAGGCATTAATACCTCACGTGTGTAGTCAAACCTGTATACTAATATAATGGATACTCATTCCTGTTACCAGTTTCATTCCTGTTACTAAGTAGTTTTATTTTTTTTGTTTTTTTGTTTTTTTTAAATAAAGTTAAACCACTATTTTTTAAATTAAGTTTGGTCCATAATTTATCCCATTGTTTAATAAATTGCATCATAGAAAATTTATAAGCTTGAGGTTTGAGTCGCCTTTAAAATGAAAAAACGGGTTTGCACTGTAAAAGATGATGCACTGTTAACAGTAAAATTACGTTCATTTTACTTATTTGTTTCTGCTCTGTTGACATTACTCAGTTTGATCGAGTTTTTATTACTTTATGTTACTTAAAGCATCGCAATTAAGTTCAATAAACTTAATTTCTTTGTGTTTAATGAAAAGGTGGAACATGTGACTCCTTTGTGCATGTGTTATAGACAGAGGTGCACATTAGTTTTTCAGCCTGGTTCTCATAAGAGAACCTGGAGATTTGGTTTGGTCCTCACACTGCACATAGTGTGACCCTAATAAATAAATAAATAAATAAATAAAAAGTGCTGTTTATTTTGGATGTGATTAATCGTTTGACAGCACTAATATATATATATATATATATATATATATATATATATATATATGTATGAAGTTTAATTGCAAAAAGATAACTATTTATAATTTTCAAAAATCATGTTTTTATTATGTTATGTTTTTATTCTGTTTTATTGTTTATTTTGGCGCTTCCGACAGACGCGTGCGAGCACTTGTGCTACCGCGGCATTTTCAAAAGATATTTGCATGCTTTTTTATATATTGTCAAACGGCGGTAAGTTATTTACTTCCACAGTCTATAAATATGTAAGCAAATACACTGTAATGGTTGGTAATGCTTAAAGTGTTGTCAGGTGGTAATCGAAGCAAAATTAACCCTTTGAAATTAGCCGCGAAATTAACTCTCATTCTGAAGAGACGCAAGTTAAAGATGATGACGCAATCATTATGACGCTGCAGCCCGGAGGCCCAACTGCACACTCAGACCAGCACTTCCAGAACTATCGTTTTTCAGACAGTGCCACCTGCTGTTTGGAAGATTATCTAACCTGATTAGATAAGATTACCTAACCTGAATTCAATTGCTGATAGATTGCAACTTGCACTATTTTTCTACTAGAAAATATTACGCTATGACTGAATGCATTATATAAAATAGTACACTTACTAGGTTATGATTTAATGCATTAAGTCTGGTTTATTTTTATTAATTGTATTTGTAAATAGAAATTGTTCAGTTACTTAAATAATTTCATAGTCATTTATTGTTTTCCTAATTATTAAGGATTTATCACATTCTTTAGTATTAAGTTAGGGGGATGAACATTAACTCTGTATTTACATACAATAAATTATAGCACTCGGAGTCATTTTCTCACACCAAACTTTATTTTTGTATTCTTTTTGAGGTCCTACAAGTCATCGAGCTGTAAACAAAGCAGAGAAAAACGGTGAAAAAAAATATAGGGTTAATAATGTATATATTACATATTAAATAACATCAAAAAATAAATAAATGCTTTACATTCTTGTTGGGGAGATTTTTCATTTCTCGAGCAATTCTTCTGGCAAATTTCTCAACTTCACTAAAAGAAAAGATAAAAATGCTGTTGTCAGAAATGTTGTGTAACACAAAAATCCAACAGTTTTTGTACAAACAAAAATTGAAAACATACCTTGAGTGATAAATGGGGCCCTGGAGGAACACCTCTTCAGCCTCCTGCCAAGACAAGCCCTGCAGCTCACAAAGGCCATGAATGATGGCCTGTACAAATAAACCAATTAATAAAATAAAACATGCACACACTGCAGAACATAAACATGCTCATGTTCAAACATGTTTTGGGCTTACCTCTGGGAGGAGACATCCACAAATGAACTCCACCTCATCGTTGTAGGTCAGCTGCGTTTGGGTTTTATTAAGAACTCCTTTCATGTAGTTATAAAGGATTGTCAGGGACTGCTCAATGTAGACAGGCACTTGAAAACAGGGTTTTAGTGGAAACCACTTTGACCTTTTCCCACTGAGTATATCCTTTGGGCCATAGAAGGAAATTATATTTCATATGTAAATGCACAAGTCATTAATTACATCTGGCAAATAATAGTTAAATTGTCACTTGACTATATTTAAGTTGACCATAATCAAACTTTAACGTTTTTTTTATTTTGTTAGAAAACATATTAAATATCCCAGAATGGTACAATAACACAGAAAATAAGAGCAAGCTGTAAATATTAGAAAATAATGCTATCTTTCAACACTAATTTTGATCAGATCAAACACTGACTAAGCTAGCAATAATAGCTTACGCACCACGTGTTTGAAAATAACTGGGGAGAACAAAATTCACGGCTTATTTTGTCGAACTATCTAACTATCATTAAATACTAAAATAGGCTATTTGTTTGTTGGTGTAATAAGATGTCACATTGATTTATGCCAAAAAACCTGGTAATTTTCAGGAATCGCTTTAATAAAATTAATAACCTTACTTACGTGTCCGATGTTGCTACTTGCTAGCAGTTTTATAATGTTGGAAATTATTACGGTACACACGCTACAAAACAAATGTTCTTCCAAACAGCAGGTGGCACTGTCTGAAAAAACCATAGTTCTGGGAGTGCTGGTCTGAGCGTGCAGTTGGGCCTCCGGGCCTGCAGCTTCACCCTACTCCAAGCAACCGCAAAGACTGAAGATGTTAATTCTGTATATTACTAAAGACTGAAGATAATACCACCGCGATAGATTCTGTATGACTTTATTCTGCGTTGAGGACACTTTATCAAACCTACAGAGGAAGGTCTACTATCAATCTGAAGTGAAACTAGTCCGTGGTAACAGGGACTTTCCTTTTTAGAGCTATCTGAAATGCCAAGTAAAACACCCTTTATATGAGATTTTGGAGGGCTTTTATTTTGTAATGCAACATCAGACTTGCCTGATTTTTGGTGTGTGACAACCTGAGAAGGTCTACTATCAATCTGAAGTAAAACTAGTCTGTGGTAACAGGGACTTTCCTTTTTAGAGCTGTCTGAAATGCCAAGCAAATCAGGTTGGATATGAGAATTTTGGAGGGCTTTTATTTTGTAATGCAACATCAGACTTGCCTGATTTTTGGTGTGTGACAACCTAAGAAGGTGTACTATCAATCTGAAGTAAAACTAGTCTGTGGTAACAGGGACTTTCCGTTTTAAAGCGATCTGAAATGCTAAGCAAAACAGGTTGGATATGAGATTTTGGGTTATTTTGATATCATTTTGTTTGAACCTTAATTATTAGGCTGTTATTTAACACTTTGACAATTTCATTTGATAAGGCCTATTTTAAATACTTTTTTTTTAGAGATTATTATAATAATATTAGAGACAGTTAATCTGATATTACTTTATTAATTAGTATAATTAATTTTCTTAATATATTTTACCCTTACTCTTATTTCCCTGTTCTTGTTTGTATGTATAAAATTAAGCAGTAATAAAAAATAAATAAATAAAAAAATTGGCTGAGTGAATGCAGGCGAAAGACCAGATTGACCATGCATTTCGGAGTGACAGCTGGCTTGACCGCAGTCGCAGCTCTAACGGTCTTCTGACAGACGGATGGGTGCAAAGCCAAAGGTAAACTTTATAAATCTACTTTTATTTGTCGTTTTGTCCATGTCGTTAAATTTCACTCTAAATTTATATTTTACAGTGTTAATAAGTTTTCAAATTCTCCTCTTTGTTATTTTACATGGGCAATCCCTGTTGTTGTATTTGCGCTTGAGGTGGTTCAAGATACAGTCTGAGGTAAATTTATGTTTATCCCTTTTAGTTGTTTAAATTGGTCACTAAAACACGTAACTTTACAATAATATATTTAATATTTTCAAAACTTTATCTGGTGTGAAGTTTGTTCTTGTAGTAAAATAGGTTTTGTCGTGGATCCCGGATGCTCACGCGAGCCTGTGAGAGGCATTTACAATTTAAAAAGAATTTAAAAAAGCACACTGAAACGATTCAGTAAAGACTAAATATCAGTCTGACAGAAGCCAAAATGAGCATTGTGAAGCTATATTTATATTTATGATAATCGTTTTTCAATTGTGTTTCAGGGCAGTTCATGAAGTCACTTCTAGTTCCATCTGTCACATCAAACTCTGCTGTATGGAGGCCCTTATGTGTGTACTTCTCATTATTGTGCATGCAGATATTATTCAGGTGTGTGAACACTTGACAATTGCAAGAATAATGAATGTACCATCTTTGAATGTACCAGAATTTTAATTGGTCAATTGCAGTTTAAATAAAAATGAATTAGAAATGTTCCCCCAATTCAGCTCCAACAGGTGAACATGCACTACTAGTCAAAAGTTTTTGAACAGTAAGTTTTTTAATGTATTTTTTTTTTTTTAAAGAAGTCTCTTCTGCTCACCTACCCTGCATTTATGTGATACTAAGTACAACAAAAATAGTAACATTTTTAAATATGTATTTATAAATGTATACAAATATTTAAATATTTTGAAATATTTGGTGAGAAGAAGAGATTTCTTTAAAAAGTTTAAAATAAATAAATAAATAAATAAAACAGACCTTACTGTTCAAAACCTTTTGACTGGTAGTGTTCTTTTTGGACCCAACTAAACTAAATTGTTTGTTATTTGTTAATTGTTATCCACTGTATGATAAGTAAAGTTTCTTTGTTTTATTTATTTTATACAAACACACTATGTCTGTGAGTTGATTTGTGTTTTAAGTGAATGCATCCTAAGAGTGTTCATTTTGTCAAGCAGTATACAGGGTTCGTATGGTCAGGGTTCGTATGGTCAACAGCAATTTCCAGGCCTGGAAAAGTTTTGGAAAAATAAATTAACCCAGAAAGTTTTGGAAAAGTCATGGAAATCTATTTCACAAATCTCTGTATAATATAATTATGTTTAATCAGGTCCTGAATTTCGGTGTGGGATTGCGCATATATCGCATAGTTTTACTCATTCCCGCAGTTATCCCATCAATTATGGTGATGAAAAGGATGAGGTTTGATGAGTAAATAAATCCACACAGAATATCAGATCAGTCATTTGAAAAAGTGTGAGTGGTTCAGCTGTACCGCGTCTTCTTTCTTTGACTTTATCTTAAAACGGCTTCACATCAGCGCATCTCGTCTGCACTAAAGAGCTGCTGCACGCTGCGATACAAGCCTTTCGCTCGCGTTTTGGTAGTTGACAGAATTGTCACTTGCCTAATCAGGTCATTGTTGCATCGTCACAAACATGTATTATTTATTTGCACGTCTTTTAAAGCCATTTGGTCCTCTTGCGCTCCAGAGGCGGTGTCCCGTGCGTTCAGTCACGTCCAAAGCGCGCGCGTATAAAGCCGCCTTGCGAGTACCAAATTGAGTTTGGTACCAAACAAGCTCAGTAGAACCCTGTATGGACCTCAAACATATGCCCCGGTCCAACAGTTTATCAGAGTTACTGGCCCGAGTCAGACTGGAGCCCGTGTCTTTTCTCTCTTTCTCTCTCTTCCCAATTACACAGCTGCTGTTTGAGCCATTAAAATAGTTCAGTTTCATTTTTAATGGCAAAGTGGTTATATTTATTTTCGTTTCTTTATTAAGTTAATTTAGAAATATGTTTGGAACATTTTTTTTTGTTTGTTTGTTAAATTCAAGTTTTTGTTTTTAAAGTAGCCTAACAACCAAGTGGCCAGCTGCAGACAGTGAGTTAGCCTATATGTTTGATCAATTTAGCCTTCTAAAATCAGCACCACTTGACTAAAATAAAATCTATATATAAAATGCTTAAAAAAGCATATCACAATGTTAGTTTATGTTTGTGCTAGGTGCGTATCCAATCGTTTGTGCGGAGAATGGAAGCTAAAGCGCGCTCTGCAGGACTTGGAGTCGCCAGAGCGATCACTTGCATTTTTTTCTTACAACAGTAGAAACAACTGTAATTTTAGCTCATAAAGGTAAGAGTAATACATCATTTGTTGTCATCGACTGTTAAGGGTCTACTTTTATTTGTGTGCACTCACAATATCAGCATACGTTGTGATTTTTTTTTTTTTTTTAGAAAACAAGCAGGATGCGCTTTCTGCGTCACAAAAATGAACCGAAACTCAGTGAATGTTTTATTTCCCCTGGCCCCGACACATTCATCATGGTAATTACTTTGCTGGGGTTTTGCGGCAAGCTTTATTGCGTGCGCTTTAACGCGGAACTCTTCCAGCTCTCGCTGCTGCTGCTGGACACTAAACACCTCCGAGCCGCTCTTCACAGTCGAGGTATCGTGTTGTTTCCACCAGCGCGGCAAATACTTTTCATCACCATAATTGATGGATATTTAAAATAAAAAAATGAGGAAGCCTAAAACAAGCCCGATGCCCGGCCCGCGTCTGAGCTATGACATGAAAATTGTCCCGAAGCCGTAAATAAGTCGGAGCCTGTCGGGCTTGGGCTGAAATACAGGGCTCTAAACAAAATTAAGTGGCATAATTTGCGCAGCTTGTTGCATTTAAGCGGCAAAAATGCACACAAAATGACGTTAAAATGAGTATCCTTCATAAGCATTGTTGTTGTTTTTTTTTTAAGTGAATGTAAAAAGTTGCGAAAGAGAAAAGTTTCCAAAACGAAATTCAGGTCCTGCATTAGGTCATTGCACACTGCTCCGAAATTTTCGCTCTGTATAAATAAATAAATAAATACATACATACATACATACATACATACATACATAAATAAATAAGGCCTCACGTTGTCAAGTCACCTTTATTTATATAGCGCTTTTAACAATACAGATTGTGTCAAAGCAACTTTCCGATATCAAAATAGGAAAATAGTGTGTCAATGTAAAATGACAAGATTAAACACTCAATTTTCAGTTAAAGGCATTTCATTATTGAATTCAGTGATGTTATCGTCCAGCTCAGTTCAGTTTAAATAGTATCTGTGCACTCAAGTCGACGATATCGCTGGAGATTAAGTGTCCCCAACTGAGGGCAGTCATGGCCTAATGGATAGAGAGTCGGACTTGTAACCTGAAGGTTGTGGGTATCTCCAGCACTCTCTCCACCCTCAATACCACGACCGAGGTGAGACCCTTGAGCAAGGCACCAAAACCCCCAACTGCTCCCCGGGCGCCGCAGCATTGGCTGCCCACTGCTCCAGGGGTTCCATGTTCACTACTGGATGGGTTAAATGCAGAGCACAAATTCCGAGTATGGGTCACCATACTTGGCCACACATCACTTCCCTTTCCCTTTCCTTTCCCCTGAGCTCGCCAGAGGCGACAGCAGAAAGGAACCAAAACTCCATCAGTGACACAAAAAAAAAAACATTGTGTCAATCATGTTTACCTGTCATGTTTGCCTCCAAAACTTTCGTCAGTCATAAAAAAAAATTCGGATCAGGTTGGATTTTTCTATTTTCGCATCTGTAGCATGCATTTTGATAGGAAAAGATGACGAATACGGGGAAAAAAAAGGAAAAAACGCATACGAAAATTTCGGACTCAGTGTGCAAGGACCTTCACGTCTGGCACAGTTGCAGCTTGTATTTATTACTAAAACGAGAAAGCAAACAATAGCATTAATAGTCATTTTTAGTCAATAGTCAATTTTAGTTAACATATGCTATGATAATTTGAACAGATTTTTATTCTTATTGTAAAATAATGGAACATTAGGGGTCATGAATATTGTCTCAAAAGTCATGGAAAAGTCATGGAAATTTATTGGTAAAAATGTGTACGAACCCTTAGTATAAATGATGTCTAAATGAGACTGTGGTTATTCCTAGTCAACCATTTTGTGTTAATGGCTCTCATATCATTTCAGGCATATGCTAAGAGCACGCTTAAGCAGAAGTGTCAGCGCAGGACTATTTAATGGATTATACATTCTTCTTTCGTGTGGGCGAATTGTGGTAAGTTATTTACTTTTAAAGTCTTGCAATATGTAAAGAAAAGGTAGTGTAATTGTAATGTTGTGTCTGTTAAATTAGTCCCAAGTGTCTGTTAAATTAGTCCCAAAAAGGCCACGTCTCATTCTGAAGGTGTTCGCTAACAATAACAATGTCAAAAACACCTGATGTACTTGTTACATCGTAAGAAGTATGGCATCTGTGTTAATATTAGTCTGTTTCATTCTTATTCCGAGGTCACCATAGCCATCCGGATCTAGTCCATATCCAGATCAGATGGTCACTGCAGTCACCTGGACCCAGTCCAGATCCAGTCCAGATGGTGGAGACAACTCTACAGCCCTGAATGTCAGCAGAGACCATGTCAACTAGATGAGCCCCAAAGACAGATCCCCAGTGAAGGCCTCATCACCTATACCACTCATCGGCACAAAACCTCAGCAAAGACCACGATGACAAACACCACGTTGGTTCGTCTGGCCAGAGGAGAACTGGCCCCCCGACTGAGCCTGCTTTCTACCAAGGATTTTTCTCCATTTCTGTCATCTTTGGCTTGCTTATTTGGGGACACTTAATTTTTAGGAATATTAACGACTTGCAGAGACACTTTTTGAAGGGAACTGAACTGAGCTGGATGATGATGACATCACTGAATCAACGATGAACTGACTTTAACTGAAATATTGACTGTTTACGTTTGTCCTCTTTTTAGAGCTGCTTTAATGCATAACTGAATTTTGTTTGCATTATTGACACTATTTTCCTGTTTAACAATGTAAAGCTGCTTTGACACCATCTGTATTGTATGAAGTGCTATATATAAATAAGAGTGAGTTGATTTGCTTTTGGCAATTCTTCGTAGAAATGTTTGTGTGCTATCTGTTTTGAACAATTTAGTATTTAGTATTAATGAAGGAATTTGTTGACAATTTTAAACATGATCCGTCTTCCACTTAAAAATTGTGTAAAAATTTTTAAAAAGTTACCTGAGATGGACCAATACAGATTTTGAATGGTTAAATGTGTATTACTAGATTCAGTCTTTAAAAAAGATGGAAAATTATTTTTATTTATTTATTTATTTTTTTGAAGAGTTTTGGAAGCAAGTGGCACCCTTTCGGTGGAATGGCCCCTAAACTATGCATATATGACACTGTTTTGTTTATAATTCTTTAAGTACCTTTATTAATTATATTTGGTTTATAAACATTATGCACTTTTTCACAGATAAGCATGATATTTTATTGCTTTAATAAACGTTCATTAGTAATATTTTACTCAATGCGCCCTCTTGTGGCCTCAGGAGAGAAGCCAAAAGCTTTTTTCCCCCTAACAGAAATTATGCCTTTTAAATTAGAATATAATTTGAATATTGATAATATTTAAGTGCAAAATTCCAGTTTAGTTTTTCAGTCATTTTGACAGCCCTAGTGCTCTGTATGCTGTGGTGTGTTTTGTCGGTGAGAGTAACGAACTTCAGTCGCACGCCCTCATCAGGAATCCCCAGACAGATCTCGGGCTCGACACAGGGCCGGGTCCAGTGAGTCCGGACGGTTAGTGGCTCCAATAACCAACACCTGAGCCGGTTCTGATAACGAATTGAGGTCTGAAGACAACAACAAACAGACCCAAACACTGAGCAGTAACACAAGAAGGCGGTTTGTTTCAGAAGAAAGACACATACCGTCCATGCAGATGAGTAACTGAGCGACGATCCTCCTCTCCATGTCTTTGGACGCAATCTTTCGTTTCGGCGTGATGGCATCGATCTCATCGATGAACAGGATACAGGGAGCACTGCTCTACAGGAACAACAGACAACATACACAATGAGCATTAACAGAAACACTAATGACTGGACACTGCAGAGCTATATAGGGCTGTGCTGATGACACTGACTTTACTGAACCTTCATTTTGGAGAAACTGCATTCTTAAATTCTCAACTGATCTTTTAGTCTATGCTGTTTTCAGTTGATGCATGAACAAAACATGACTTAACATTGTTTGTAGCACACCTGCCTTCCAATAATTGCAATGAGTTTTGAGCTGTTACTTCTGATATGAAACAGTCTCAGCTTTCAAATTCTGTAAATTTTATCATTAAAAAATTTACATTTCAAATGGCAGCACATAGCAGCACCTGAATGTCATCACTTCCTCTTTACTACTAGTTATAGCAGCAAATAAGCATTAATGAACATCAAAAAGTGTTGAAAGAAACAGAACACTTACTGCAATGAATCATGTTTCATGTAATCGATCAGTCAGTGTTTCATCTGTCGAATAGGCGTCAATAAAATAGCTTGAGATCAATGTCACTTAAAGTCATGTTTACTTTAGGAAAGACATTTAATGTCTGTAAACTCGATAGTCAACTAAAAAAAAAAAAAAACTAGTTAGGAGCATTTTGATAAATAAACGTGACCCGTGCTGGTAAAATGAGTCGGAATGTGCATGGGGCTAATTTTGAGATACAGACAAAAAAAAATAAAAAAGAAAAATGTCGATTTTGGTCAAATTTGAGGTTTTCACAAAAATTAGTTCATTAAGCCCTCGTCAAGCAATCCCAATGCTCCAAATAGTAATTAAACATCTAAAATTATCTTTATTTGTATGTTTTTACAGAGGAGTACATTTCTTCACTCGCTTCTTGCACTGACTGTCACGATCCTAATAAATATACACATATACACAGAATTACAGTATTTAAGTATTCAAGCAAACATAATCTGTAATGTCTTCAGAGATCGTCTGGGGAACTGTTGGGGAAAAACATCTGATGTGTAACATTATATTAGATCCGTGCAGTACAATAAGTCTTAATATATAGTCTGTCGTATTAATGTTAATGTAACAAAAGAAAAGAGCGAATCACTCGCTGCACTTGAATGAACTGCTTTTTTAGTTGTAATAATCAATTTATTTGTAATGAACACACTAAACTGATTTTTACATTAGATTATTTGTTTTTCTTACTTGAATGCTTTTGTTTAGCTGTAAAATGAAAAAAAGTAATACACTATACACGTTTGTTTCTTATATTTGTACTTTTTTTGCATTTGTTCTTATTTAAAACAAAGATCAAATAAAATAAAAAATAGCTATATTGTGATTATTAATATAGTAATAGTAATATAATATAGTAATCAATATAGTCATTTTGCCTTGAAACCTTCAGAAAACTTCAACTTGATTTTCCTCTAAATTGACTTTACTGACTCTATCACTTTCAAACGGGTGTAGCTCAGTTATTATTTGTCTGATTGCAACAACTCATAAAAATAAAAATAACTAATTTTTGAAAATTTGCTCATTATGACTCATTTTGCCAGCACAGTGAGTTTGAACAAATCTGTCATGAAAACAAGTTATGACAGTCACTGTTTAAGTGTTTATTTTCTTAACAAGGAGTAGAGCAAAATTATGTCATAAAATAAATAATGTTGTACAATTTAAAGGCTTAACTCAGTTTCAGCTTGTCAATTATTATACCTAAAAATACACAATAATTTCATTTAAGCATTTGGAATCTGTTAACTTTAACCTTTAATATTACAATAATGTACTAACTGACAGGATTTCCTTTGTAGTTTGCAGCATTGGTTGAGAGAGATTTACTACTAAGAACAACTGACATATATATCAGGTACTGTATCTGATATATATCCAAATAAATTGATATGAGAATCAAATAAATGATTCAAATCAAGAGATGGTGAATCAGAATCAAACCAATTTGTCAAACCCTAGCGTTTTCCATTTTGCACTGGAATGTAAGGTGTAAATGCAATCCAGCATCTGGGAACATCTGGAACATTCAGTGTGATCAGCTCAAAAAACCCTTTGGAGGCGGTGACTGCCATGATTACTGTGAAATCACACAAAGAACCTGTAATCAACTGTTTAACCCTAAAGAACTGTTGAGAGTGTGACTCTTACTATGGCTTGCTCAAACAGCTCACGCAGCTTCTGCTCGGATTCCCCTGAGACTCCTGACACCAGCTCTGGAGCGGAGACCTTCAGCATGTGCAAACCCACCTCCTACACACACACACACACACATCAGATATGCTCAGCAGTGAAAACACACACACACACACACACCAGATACACTCAGCAGTGAAAACACACACACAGTCAGAGTCACTCACTCCAGCCACAGCCTGAGCCAGCAGTGTCTTCCCGCACCCAGGCGGTCCGTGCAGCAGGAATCCCCGCGGAGGAACCACTCCCAGCCGCTGGTACACCTCCAGATGACTCATGTGGATCAGCAACTTCCAGACCTCCTGAAGAAGACAGGCCGTTAGACTCATGTGAGCAGGACAGACGGATGGACGGATGGATGTGTGAACAGATGTGAAGCGGCACCTCTAGAGTTTCCTCACTGCCGCCAAAATCCTCAGACTTCACAGACGAGTACTGCAGCTCATGGCCCCGGCTCTTACCTGCAGTTAAAACCAGAATCAACTTTTATTATGCAGCATCTGATCTTCTGTTTGTAATGCACCTTATGATGCATTGTACAATCTCATGAATAATTGTACCCACAGTTAATACATTATAACATTTATCAATTCATTGTTACACTATGTATTTTAAATTTGGTTATAATTATTTACAAGAAGACAATGTATTACAAAGCACATAATGAATAATTATAATAGTTATTAAAGGTTATTAAAGCCTTTAATAACCCTTTATAATGCATTATACATAAAGGCTTTAAGTAAAGTATTACCAACGCTTTTTATAAATTTCAAAATAAGACATATTTCAAAAATACTATAAAATTGTTTTTCTCACTGCGTTATCTTAAAAATACTGCTTTGATATCACTCTAAAAAAAAATGGTGCTATATAGCACTAAAAACGGTTCTTTGGCTCGTAATCATGGAACCACTTTTAGTGCTATTTAGCAACTATTTTTTTACAGGTGCTTTATAGCACTTTGAAAAATGGTGCTATGTAGAACTGTAAGAGGTGCCATATAGCACTTTTTCTCAAAAATGGTGTTCAACAGTGGTTCTTTGGCTTTTAATCATAGGGACACCTTGTTTGGTACTATATGGCACATATTCTTAAAGATAAGAAGCTTTATAGCACATTTGTCAAATTGTGTTACACAGAACCATTAGAGGTGTCATATATGACTACCATAGATGAGCCAATATGCTTCTAAATGACACTTTTACTTAAAAGATGAATGATAACTAATCGTTTCTTACCAAATTGCGACTTTAAAGATTAAAAATCCTGTACTAAATGCTTACTGAGAAACAAAATACATCCCACTTTCATAACCTTTTTATTTCTTTCAGCAGCAAATAAAATGAGTGCTGACAAGTGAGTGAATATACATATACAACATCACAATATACTGGGAGTTGTTGTTTTATACACATACAAAATAATGCAACAAGCTTGAAATATGTACAATTTAGAAGAAGAGAGAGTCCTAGTTTACATATATATACTGTAGCCCTGTCATCAGGTAACTTTTTCGCCTACGGTCTTAGGCCTACATTAGTTCTTTACTTTATTTGGAAAATCTAGTCTTTTAAGCATTAATAGTGAGTGAGTGAAATTACTGAAAATTAATAATACACAACTATGTGCAAACTAAATTGTACACTCTGAAGTACTGCAGTATCTTTCACTCTTTCACTGTTAACAGTGTACTAACATTTCTGTAAGTCCTTCAGGATTTAAAAAACAATAGAAACTGCATCTAGACCTAGAAGAGGCCCAGAAATATAGAATATTGACTTACAGTGACAGGAAGTAGTGTAAATCTGTGAAGGAATGTTCCGTGTAGGGACACTGTGTAGGGACCATGTCAGTCAGAGCACAGTTCATTCATGGAGCTCTTTTCTAACGAGCTCATGATCTGAATCAGGTGCGTTAAATAAGTGAGACATGTACAACATGCGGGGGCAGGTTGCCAGGACTGGAATTGAGAACCACTGCTACAGGAGGAGTCCCAGTGCCATGGAAATGTCCTCGCTCTCCTCTGTGATTACCTGTCCATCCAACGTGAGCACAATGTGGTCATACTGCACGAGATGACCCTCCCTACAGCCTTTAAGCTTCATCTTAGGTGTTGGGATGGGCTGGTCTGAGAATGGCCCTGGGGGAGAGAGGATAATAGCATTTATTTGCAAGGCAAACCTTGTGAGTTAAATTACTTTTAACTACTGTCATACAACTGCTCAAATACTTTTGGCCATGAACTGAAAATTAACAAAATTTCTCTTCAGTATAATAGCATAGTTTGTGTAGACCAACAAACAAAAAATTAATGTTTGCATTTAAATCATCTGAATAACAAAATGTGCAATAAGTGTAGTGCTTTGATTAGATTGTGTTTCAGAGTCCTGCACGCGGGCAGATACCCGACGGGTGAACCGCAAAAATTGACGTAACGGGTGGAATAATATTGACGTGTCGGGTGAGGTGCGGGTCAGACTGGTGACAGGTACGGGCGGGTTGCGGGTACAATTATTTCCAAGACTATTTCGACTTAATCCAGTAGACGCTGATAGGCAGCTCCTTTCAAATTGTCCCGTGCTTGTGTTCGCGTGCTCTGTCTGAAGACCGGGCTTGTGCAGCGGGATTTACAAACACTGAGCACTGTAGCCAATCGACAGCTGTATTCACACTGATTGACAGCTGTAGGTCTAGTGATTATATTAAAGGGAGCGCTCTTTGCTCACTTTTCTGTAGTTAATCTGTTCACAGTTTGAATAAAAGCTCAATATGTTATAAAGTTCATATTTGACTAATCTAAGGCTTTTAGATCTGTTTAAAATAGATTGGTCACATGTACGCAATAGTTTTATATTGTTTTTACACGTTGGATGTTGTGCTCTCTCTCTCTCTCTCTCGACACTGCTGCCAGTCCTACATATTTTTATGCAGCCTATAAAGTTAATTGTTTTTATAGGTTATGAAGGAAAAGCTCATATTTGGCTTATTAATCTAAGCCCCTTAGACCTGTTTACAATAGATTGTTCACATGTACCCAATAGTTTTATATTGTTTACACGTTGAATGTTGCTTTCTCTCTCTCTGTTAACTTGGGCTGCATGTGTTAGATGTTATTATTAATTTTTAAACGCATTAACGCATTAACTCAGAATGACTTGTTAATTGCTTGTTACATTACAAATAAAATAAAGGTGTTTTGTCTGCCTTATGCAGATTTAATGCGGGTGCGGTTCGGGTCGCGGTTTTTATGTCAAACGGGTCGGGTTCGGAATTAATTTGTTCAAATTAATCAAATTGTTGCTGTCGGATAACGGGTCGGGTATTCGGTTAACTACTGCGGGTGCAGGGCGGGTGCGGGTTTATCAAACAGGACCCGTGCGGGACTCTATTGTGTTTCACACACTGTAGTCAACTGTTCATGGCTCACCTCAACTTCAAACAGCAACCCCGGGTCCTCCTTGAACAGAGCAGGCAAGAGCAGAATAGCTGCTTCCAAGCCTTTAAACAAAATAACCTCATTAGATTGACATAACATGGTGGATGCTTTTACCCATTTTTTGTTTTGTTTTGTTTTTTCACATCCATTACTGTGTGTAAGACAGATAAATGCAGGAAAAAAGACAGGTATGATCTGAAGCAGAGAGGCAGGGTGTCAGTCAGTGGCACAATGAAAAACGAAGCTGTAATGATTTAATTACCTTTTTTTAGTCTGCCATCTTCACAGTCATCAATCATGCACCTGAAATTCTCCTTCAGGGACTCCGCAAAACTTCAAGGACTAGGGGTGTCATTACAGAGAGCTGTGTGAGAATGGTCCACATCAACTTTGGCATGGTCTCACAGATCCGACAAGAGCTTATGTTAAGAGGAAGGCAAAGGAGGAAAGACAAGTATTAAAATATAGTCATAACTCATACAATTAAATAAGGAGGCTATTAACACACTACTGTACTGAGCATTTTGGCCAGTCTGAAACACAGGAACTCAGAGAGAGTCTCCTCTGTGCTATATTTGGACACAAAATTTGTCCGAAATCATTTTATCAGCTCCATCCTTTCTCTGAGGAGCTCTACGTTTGGTCTAAGCTTCTATGTTTCCTCCTTCATTACACGCAGATGTTCCCTGATGCTTTGTTAATTTTCTCCAGCATCAACCGATTGGGGTAGTTAAATTGTTAAAAATGGGGGCTGTCCATAAAAAAAAAACAAAAA
Organism: Spinibarbus caldwelli; assembly: GCA_039654775.1. Classification (NCBI taxonomy): domain Eukaryota; kingdom Metazoa; phylum Chordata; class Actinopteri; order Cypriniformes; family Cyprinidae; genus Spinibarbus; species Spinibarbus caldwelli. Next base: position 31,845,534 of record CM077243.1, on the reverse strand, counting down.
AAAACAGTCTTTAGAAAATCTTTAGTCGAGGGCAGCCCTACTAGAAAGAGTCCAGACTTCTAATTATTATTAGGCAAATAACAAATATTAATGATCAAAAAGTTATGCATGACAATCTGTAATCTTAAATATGGAAATGTGACTTACCCATGTCTTTTATGTGTCCTAAAAATATTAACAAGAGCTCTTTTCATCCAACTGATGATTTTATACTCAAACATTTCCTTTTGATTTTTCAGTCATTCCAGCTGGAACCATCTGTAACAACAGTAGAGGAATAATTTACTCAAAATGTAATTCCAAACCCATACAACTCACTTTTGATGAACACAAAACACAATCTTAAAAAAAAGCACCCACAAAAACGTAAAAGTAGCTTATGTAAGTCATGTATCATATCTTATCTTATGAGGTGACAAAATCCCTTTTTAAATTTTTTGAAAGTTTGAATATAGGCCTTTTTCACACTTCCACGTTCGAAAAGCGGAAGTTTCAAATAGTAGAGTAAAAAACTTCCGCTGCAGGCTCTATCAATGGCTGTGCCCATAGCGCGGGATTGTTGCGATTTATTTATGTAAAATTTCACACAGATACGTCTTCGAAACACAAACTCAGTTTACAGTCATTAAGTGAGTATTGTGAAACCAAGGAAGATGGTTTTATGATATTCCGATGTATATTTCGTGACTTAAAGGGGAGCGCGTGAGCCATGCTGTATACAGGTGCATCTCAATAAATTAGAATGTCGTGGAAAAGTTCATTTATTTCAGTAATTCAATTCAAATTGTGTAACTTGTGTATTAAATAAATTCAATGCACACAGACTGAAGTAGTTTAAGTCTTTGTTTCTTTTAATTGTGATGATTTTGGCTCACATTTAACAAAAAACCACCAATTCACTATCTCAACAAATTAGAATATGGTCACATGCCAATCAGCTAATCAACTCAAAACACCTGTAAAGGTTTCCTGAGCCTTCAAAATGGTCTCTCAGTTTGGTTCACTAGGCTACACAATCATGGGGAAGACTGCTGATCTGACAGTTGTCCAGAAGACAATCATTGACACCCTTCACAAGGAGGGTAAGCCACAAACATTCATTGCCAAAGAAGCTGGCTGTTCACAGAGTGCTGTATCCAAGCATGTTAACAGAAAGTTGAGTGGAAGGAAAAAGTGTGGAAGAAAAAGATGTACAACCAACCGAGAGAACCGCAGCCTTATGAGGATTGTCAAGCAAAATCCATTCAAGAATTTGGGTGAACTTCACAAGGAATGGACTGAGGCTGGGGTCAAGGCATCAAGAGCCACCACACACAGACGTGTCAAGGAATTTGGCTACAGTTGTCGTATTCCTCTTGTTAAGCCACTCCTGAACCACAGACAACGTAAGAGGCGTCTTACCTGGGCTAAGGAGAAGAATAACTGGACTGTTGCCCAGTGGTCCAAAGTCCTCTTTTCAGATGAGAGCAAGTTTTGTATTTCATTTGGAAACCAAGGTCCTAGAGTCTGGAGGAAGGGTGGAGAAGCTCATAGCCCAAGTTGCTTGAAGTCCAGTGTTAAGTTTCCACAGTCTGTGATGATTTGGGGTGCAATGTCATCTGCTGGTGTTGGTCCTTTGTGTTTTTTGAAAACCAAAGTCACTGCACCCGTTTACCAAGAAATTTTGGAGCACTTCATGCTTCCTTCTGCTGACCAGCTTTTTAAAGATGCTGATTTCATTTTCCAGCAGGATTTGGCACCTGCCCACACTGCCAAAAGCACCAAAAGTTGGTTAAATGACCATGGTGTTGATGTGCTTGACTGGCCAGCAAACTCACCAGACCTGAACCTCATAGAGAATCTATGGGGTATTGTCAAGAGGAAAATGAGAAACAAGAGACCAAAAAATGCAGATGAGCTGAAGGCCACTGTCAAAGAAACCTGGGCTTCCATACCACCTCAGCAGTGCCACAAACTGATCACCTCCATGCCACGCCGAATTGAGGCAGTAATTAAAGCAAAAGGAGCCCCTACCAAGTATTGAGTACATATACAGTAAATGAACATACTTTCCAGAAGGCCAACAATTCACTAAAAATTATTTTAATTTTTTTATTTAATTGGTCTTATGAAGTATTCTAATTTGTTGAGATAGTGAATTGGTGGGTTTTTGTTAAATGTGAGCCAAAATCATCACAATTAAAAGAACCAAAGACTTAAACTACTTCAGTCTGTGTGCATTGAATTTATTTAATACACGAGTTTCACAATTTGAGTTGAATTACTGAAATAAATTAACTTTTCCACGACATTCTAATTTATTGAGATGCACCTGTAATCTCTGTATTTTTCGTCCTCGTGTGCTCGCGTCGCGATTCGCGGGTCAAAGAAAATGGCGACTGTGAGAAAAGTTTCAGCCCGTTTAGGCGCGCAAAGTACGTAAATGTCATCCAAGGTCATTCGAATCTGCAGCGAGCTTTATCCCGAGGCCAAGAACAAGTATCCTGATGTTGTCGACACTGTGCATCGTCTCGGGAGGAGAGGTAACAACACAAAACCTCGCACCATTATCATGCAGTTTACCTCACAAGTTATCATCGATGCCTTATGGAAAGCTGCCAAGAAGTCCCAGTTTCTCCAAGACAACCACCTGCGCTTCGCAGAGGATCTGACTGCGCTGGACCGGGAGAGATGGAAGAGCTTGTGGCCGAGAGTGAGAGAGGCGAGGGCCGCTGGAAAAACAGCCTGTTACACCGGAGCGCATGCATTCATTGAAGGTGTGGAGGTTACTTTTTGAGTTCATCATGAAGATCGTGCACTCTTTTCTAAGATGGTGACTGTTACCCGTCACTATGGCGTTTGAGACATCACCATTTAAATTGGTCAGTTAAGCTCTGTTCGTCTCAGTTTTCTTCTCATCTTTTAGTCAATTTTGACTTTTTACCTTCGATTCAGACCAGAACACCTTTTCACTGGAGGAAGCGTTATTATGGATTATGGATACGGATTTTAGTTAAAAACATCTTAATGCTGTATTTGTTTCAGCTTTTGTCTTCTCCAGATGTTATCTGATGGACTGGAGTGGTGTGGATTATTGTGATGTTTTTATCAGCTGTTTGGACTCTCATTCTGACGGCACCCATTCACTGCAGAGGATCCATTGGTGGATGAGCAGGTTCCTTCAAATCTCCAAAGAAGATGGAGAGAAATTTGGACGTGTATCAAACATCAACAAATTACTGTATGTTAAACTTTAGCATGCAACTCATGAAAAACACAAACTGCTGCTATTTACCGCAGTGCTGGAGGACTCTTCCTCACACAGATCAATAAAGAGGTTTCTCTTTCTTCTCTGCTTCTCTTTCACATTTATCGACCAGTACGCACAAATTACATCAGTATATCATCATAAACACAGACTTTTTTTTGTCTTAAGTGAATGTAAACAGATGAGAAAGAAAACGCATGTGTAACAGTATTTTTAGATCCACGTGCGTTCGGTGTTAAAGAGACAGACGCCTAATAAATCTGCTGCCCAGGGGCGGACTGGCCATCTGTAGCACCGGGAGTTTTTACCCGGTGGGCCGCTGCACAATGTGGGCCGGCCCTTTGCATGAATATATATAAAAAATGAATTGTAGTAAATGTAGCCTACATACAGTGGGTACGGTAAGTATTCAGACCCCCTTAAATTTTTCACTCTTTGTTATATTGCAGTCATTTGCTAAAATCATTTAAGTTCATTTTTTTTTCCTCATTAATGTACACACAGCACCCCATATTGACAGAAAAACACAGAATTGTTGACATTTTTGCAGATTTATTAAAAAAGAAAAACTGAAATATTATATATACTGATGGTTAAAAGTTTGAAATAATTAAGGCTTTATTTATTTATTTATTTATTTGAAAGAAGATTGAATTTATTTGATCAAAAATACAGTAACTATAATATGTATTAGAAATATTACACTTAATATAGTGGTTATAGTGGTAATAGTCTTCAGTTTCCCTTCAGAAATCATTTTAATTCTGTTTAATTTGCTGCCTAATTATTATCAGTTATTATTTTTGACCAATTATTAATAATGGTTTTTATTATTGGTATAATAGTTCTCAGTTAAAGAACAGCATTTATTTGAAATATAAGTACTTTGTATAAATATCTTTACCGTCACTTAAATCAATTTAATGCAACCTTGTTGAA
>CM077243.1:31783848-31836348 GCA_039654775.1 Spinibarbus caldwelli | reverse complement strand
TACCTCCCCCTAGAGGAAGATACTGCACTTGTTTCGACCAGGTTTGACATTCAGAAGTTTAAATAAATTAATTTAGAATGCACACAGTTTGGTATGTAAACGTCAAGGGGTGTATCTTGTTACTTGTTCAAAGAACAATATTTACAGCCATCTTTTACTATCATATGTAAATCAGGATGCACGCTATTGAATTAAATTTGAATCTGTTAACACATTCATTTTAAAACATACAATATTCCATCTCAACTTCAAAGGGTTTGTCTTGTTACTGGTTCATAGACGAACATTTAAATGTTGGTTTTATTCACAAAACTAAGCATATGATATTGAATATCAACGAATGCATCAATCAATGTAAAGTAAATACGCTCATCTATCTTAACTTTAAAAAGTGTGTCTTGCTACTGGTTTCTAGAACAACATTTTGATGGTGGTTTTAGCCACAGAACTATAATAGTACACATACTTTTGAAAATGAAACAAATAATGGATTAGTTTAAAATAAATACAATCTTCTATCTCAGCATCAAAGGCTGTGTCTTGTTACAGATTTCTTATAGAACATTTTCCAGTACTTTTCATTGTCAAAAACGCTATTGATGTTAAAGTTTCGCTGCCCCCTAGAGAAGATACTATGTTGACTAAGTTTGACATTCAAACTTATAAATTAATTTATTTATTTATTTCCTTCTTAAAGCCATTCCAGCATCTAAGGCTATATTCATGGCGAGAACCAGTCAATCTATACACAAGTCGATTCATACAAGTCTTCTATCTTCACAAACACGTCCGGTGACAACTTAGAGAATTCAATTAACCTAATGTGCATGTCTTTGGGCTGTGGCGTAATCCCACGCAGACACAGGGAGAACATGCAAACTCCACACAGAACTCGAACCGGGGACTTTCTCTCACCTTCTGTGAGACAACTGTGCTAACCACCGAGCCGCCCCTTATACATTCATTTAAAATCAATAGTCTTCTATTTCAACTTCAAAAGTTGTGTCGTTTCTGATTCCTAAATGAACATTTCAGTTCAGGTTTTACTCTCATATGTAATTCAGGACACATACTATTGAATTAAAAAAAAAAACAAAAAAAAACACATTTTTAAATTTTTATAGTTGTTCATGAGACCCTTATTTGACCCGAGCAGTTAAACTGTCCACTATTCTTCATAAAAACTCTCCAGGTCTCTCAAAGTCTTGGTAAATTATACTAATTTTGTCTTCTGGGAAACATTTAGGTTCCTTCTGAAGCATCTGGCATAGTTATTTTGTCTTGTGGACTATATGTAAACTTCTTTGATGCAAAATATCTTACTCAGGACAGTAATAAAAAAAAAAAAAAAGAAAATGCATTTTGAGTAATCCCTCTTATTTTGGTAAAAAATAATTAACATTTTGCAGATTCTGCAAGGGTTATGTAAACTTTTGACCACAACTGTATTTTCTTAAAACTGTAAGGGTGAATCCCATTTCTCTGTCTTACCCCTTCGTCTTACCCCTAGCCCTTGTCCCTCGAAACCGAGTGGTAAGCGCTAGGGGTGAAAACATACCCCTATAAAATGAGACACCACTTGGTTACGATTACGTCATCGTACGTAGCAAACTAGCGATTTTTTAAAACGTTTCAATTAAGAACATGGTTGCAAATATATATATGTACAGGACTGTGTAGAGCACAAAACAAGACTGTCATAATTTTTAAATCAATTATTTAAGCCAAAAATACATTTATGGGACTCTCTGGATGATCTGGCCGCCATTGTTGCCGGTTGCGCAGTGTGTTCTGGGTACCCTTTGGTTTCAAGTAAGCTCGCGAAAATGCTTGGTTTTAAGGGGTATCTACCACTTCCCCTTAGCCCTAACCCTCGATCAAAACGAGAATTGGGATAGACCTTATTCTCACGTGAACGCGCAAAACTAGGGGGAAGGGGGAAAACAGAGAAATGGGATTCACTCTAAATCCAGATGAACTGTGTCCCCAAGATGCTTCAAGAAACCTAATATTTAATTCAATAGTATGAGTCCTGAATTACATAGAGGAAAACCTGAATTGAAAAGTTAATTTAGGAATCAGAGACAAGACACACCTTTTGAATTTGAAATAGAAGACTGTATTGATTTTAAATGAATTTATAAGTTTGTATGTCAAACTCAGTCAACACAGTATCTTCCTCTAGAGGGCAATACTACTGGAGACTATGGAAAGCTTCGCAAGCGATTTTTGAACGTCAACAGCGTGGCTTCGGCATCGCTTTTAACAATGAAAACTACTGCAAAATGTTCTTTAAGAAGTCTGTAACAAGACACAGCCTTTGAAGCTAAAATAGAAGGCTGTATTTATTTTAAACTAAATTATGTAGTGGTTTCATTTTCTATAGTATGTGTTCTATTATAGTTCTGTGGCTAAAACCACCATCAAAATGTTTGTTTAATAATCTGTAACAAGACACACCCTTTGAAGTTGTGATATAAAACTGTGGATTATAAATTAAAAATTTTATTTTCAAATTCAAGTAAAAAAAAAAAAACCTGCAAAACAACATTTTGACAGCTTTCTCTTAATTGTTGAATTTCAATAGCATGTTTTCTGTTATAGATCTGTGACTAAAACAAACAAAAATGTTCTTATAAAAAACAGTAACAAGACACACACCATGAAGTTGATACAGAAGAGTGTATTTATTTTAAATGAATTTATTTATTGGTTTTCATTTCAATAGCATGTACTATTTTGGTGTCATATTCTGTGAATCTAACAAACATTAAAATGTTCTCACAAGGACCTGGAATAAGCATACTGCATAACCACTGGATTATGGAATGGTAATTATTTGTAATATTGTTTTTCCTTTTATTAATATATGTATTAATAGTAATAATATAATAATAACCCCTATCACATATCTTATTTACAATATTTCTTATTTAAATTCAAGTGAGCGTTATAAGCGTTTTATCTTTATATCTTTCAAAGACCTTGGTGCACAAATTGCTCTTGTTTTGTCAACTGTAAAAAAACATTTAGATGGGAAACCATTAATAATTTTATCCTTTCACATGTACTTTGTAGACGGTCCCTAGCTGGCCTAAACACTAGAGTTTATATGAGGAGGATTAAAACATTCTACGTTCTTATGCTTTTCAGATAAGCAATTTTTTATACAAATATACTCATCCACTAAGAATTTATTGAAGTTTTTCTCGGCTGAATATCTGTCTAACATCCAAAGTCAAACGTCGAACCAACTTTATATCGGTACAAATCATTACATCATAAAAACAAGCAGATATGTATGTAAAAATACAAAACAGTCTGTGGAAAATGGTTAAACCTGCTGTGTAAACTTAAAGCCAGTTTTCTGGTGTTGCTAACTTAAACCATTAAGTAGTAACGTTAAATTAAAATAAATAGCGAACAGATTAGATACTTTAGGTATTTTTGAGCTATAAAATAGTGATACATTTATCCTTATCCGTATTTTTATTTCATCTACAGTGCCCTCCATAAGTATTGGAACAGTAAAGACAAAATTGCTTTCTCTGCTGTGGAGTCAAGACATTTGCAAATATGATTAAAAGATGAATATGAGACAAAACTACAGAATGTCACATTTTATTATTAGGTCTTTCGACACCAAATAAAATAAAAAGGACAGCACTTTTAGAGTTCATCCCACTATTTGATGTGAGCCTGTTGCATTAACTCTTCAGATATTAAAAGCAGGGAATGTGTCGTATCAGTTATATCTATTACTTCTGCATTCTAAGTCTTGCATTCGATGATGGCACACACAAACCAGGATGAAGACGAGGAAGCTGACTCTGAAAGAAAAGCAAGCAATTTGGATGCTAAAAGAAAAGAGGAAGTTAATTAGAACTATAGGAAAAACAAAGGGCATGGAGAAATCAAGAGTTTGGAAACCACCGGTGACATCAGCAACCAACAACTGCCTGATTGTCTGAGAAAACAACAGTAGTTGATGACAGACAAATCATAAAAGCGGTGAAAATGAACCCTAAAATGTGTGTCAATAAAATCGCCAACAACCTCCAGAAAGCTGGGGTGATGCTCTGACAATCTACTGTCCTCAGGAGACTTTGACACCGAATTACAGATGCTACACAGCAAGATGCAAACCTCTGACCAGCACCAAAAATAGAAAGGCAAGATTAGAGTTTGCAAAAAAGCACAAAGGTGAGCCAGTAGAGTTTTGGAACTGAGTTTATGGACCAATGAGACAAAGATTATCCTTTACCTAAGTGATTGGAAAGCAAAGGTGTGGAGAAAAAAGGGAACTGCAAATGATCCCAAGCATACAGCCTCATCTGTAAAGCATGGTGGAGGTGCTGTCATGGCATGGGCATGTATGGCTGTCTCTGGAACAGGCCCTCTCAACTTTACTGATGACTTAATGTATGATGACGGTAGCAGAATGAATTTGGAAGGGTACAAAACCATCTTGCCTACCAATATTCAAGAAAATGCCACCAGATTCATTGGGAAGTGCTTCATATTACCCAAAACACCCTGCCAGTTCAGTCAAGGAGTTTATCGGGGCAAAGAAATGTAAAGTCTTAGATTGCCCGAATCAATCTCCAGATTTAAATCCGATTGAACATTAATTTCACCAGCTGAAGAGGAGAGTAAAGGAAGAAACTCCCCAAAACAAGCAGCAATTGGAATTGGCTGCATTAAAGGCTGGGAAAAGTATTTCAAATGATGAGACCAAGAGTCTGGTGATGTCTATGGGTCACAGACTCACTGCTGTGATTGTGCTCAAGGGATCTGCAACTAAATAATAGCTTTTAATCTTTTATCTGCCTTATGTTCAGCTGTTCCAATACTTATGCTCACATCAATGAGTGGGATGAACTCTAAAAGTGCTGAACTTTTCATTTGGTAAAACATGTATGTGTCGAAAGACCTAATAATAAAATGTGACATTCTGTAGTTTTGTCTCATATTCATCTTTTAATCATATTTGCAAATGTCTTGACTCCACAGCAGAGAAAGCAATTTTGTCTTTACTGTTCCAATACTTATGGAGGGCACTGTATATGTTAAATTTCCTCTTTCTTCAGATTACTTATTGTACTTTATAATGTTAATGATCTTTAAATGATAATAATAATAATAATAAGAAGAAGAAGAAGAAGAAGAAGAAGAAGAAGAAGAAGAAGAAGAAGAAGAAGAAGAAGAAGAAGAAGAAGAAGAAGAAGAAGAAGAAGAAGAAAGCTTTAATTTTACCTGCTGGACTCTGTGTTTGAGTCTCTAGTCTATAAGCACTGCGGTTCTTCATCTCTCATTCCACATGAAGCCACGACAGAAATCCACTTTATATTAATGTAGACTTTAGGAAAAACACTGTAACGGGGCCTGGGAAAAAAAAAAAAAAAGATTATTTTAAAAGTGCATTGCGAATGACCTTCTTTTTTTAGCCCTTCACCCTTCAAACCTCCTAAACGGTAACTGTGGAGAGTGAAGACTTTGTTTGTATTATTAAGAAAGCACTAACATCTTTAAATTGGTTTGGCATATGAGATATTAACATCTGGAGCGGCAATCGATATAAAATTATTTAGTTAAAACAGTTCAATAAGCAAAACTCTCATTCAGGTTGCCTATTTTAGGCATCAATCTGTATCAATTAATTAAAGTGTTATTACAAATATTAAATCAGTGGAAAAGATATATTACTGTAAAATTCAACAAACAGATGATCACTATAATTAGCAACAGGCAAACATGATATGGAAACAATTCCTCATTTGTTTTGTAAGATATCTTCTTTTTTAAGTGTGATTTAAATTCTCTCTTTTTCAAATGTTGTCAACTTTGTGTTATTGTTGGGTAGGCTAAATATCATATTCATACATGCAAATGGAAAAAATGTAAGCCTCCTTTAATACATTTCTTTTTGAGTTTGTGAAAATGTTTCAGAGTGTCAGGCCCATGTTTGTGTTGTGTGGTGTTTTCTGTCCTTGTGCTCCCCATGTCCTAGTTTTACCTCTTGTATGCCCATATTTGGTTTTGTTCCTTTTCCTGTTCTCGTTTAGTTAATTTAGTTCCACCTGTTTCAGTTCTCCCTGATTATGTTCCCTGATTAGTTATTATGTTCATTCTGTTCCACCTGTGTTTATTAATTACCTAGTGTACTTAAGCCCTGTGTTTTTCTTAGTCCAGGGTCCAGTATTAACGTCGGTGTTCTGTTTCCTGTGCGTTCTCCCTGCCTTGTGTAACCCCTGTTGGATTGTGGATCATTAAAAGACTGTTTATTTTGGGTTATTCCTCGCTTCCCTTGTGTTTGATCGTGACAGAATACCGGACCAAAGAGTAAGAGGCACCTATTCTCCTCGTTTTTGCTTTCCCTGTTTTCCCCCCACAGCATGAAAGTCGCCGCTCGCTCTTCCGCCCTAGCCCGCAGCGGGTGAGCGTGGGAGTTCAGCGGCATCACCGCGAGCGCTGCGAGTCCGCTGGCCACTCATCAGTCAAGTAATCTCCTCCTAGAGATTAATTCAGATCAACACCAAATTTGGTCATTCTAATCTAAAGCAGTTTGTGATGTTAAATTGCGAAGATCTAGAGTTTTTGCTGAAGGGCGTGTCCGTGGCGTCCTGACAAATTTCGATGCTTCGCCATGAAAAAGGAAGTTGCTATAACTCAGACATACAATGTCCGATCTGCCCCAAACTTCATATGTTTGATAAGACTCCTGACCTAAAGAGAATTACATGCCATATTCAGTTATAGTCATAGCGCCACCTGCTGGCAACAGGAAGTGACATGTTTTACTCTGTAATGAACTCCTCCTAGAGATTTAATGACATGAAAATTATATTTGGTCAGTCTAATCTAAAGCCCTTTGTGATGTTAAATTGCGAAGATCTAGAGTTTTCATAGAAGGGCGTGTCTGTGGCGGCCTGACAAATTTCGATGTTTCACCATGGGAATAGAAGTTGTTGTAACCATAAAATGTGCAATCTGCCCCAAACTTCATACGCTCTATAACAGTCCTGGCCTGAACACATCTAAAGGCTAATATTCCATTATAATCATAGCGCCACCTGCTGGCAACAGGAAATGGCTTCTTTTACACTAACTTAAACATGCAATTTCCAATCTACACCAAACTTCACATGTTTGGTAAGAGTCATGGCCTGAAGACATCTAAAGACCAATATTCAGTTATAATCATAGCGCTACCTGTAGGTAATAGGATATGTCATGCTTTATACTAACTTAAACATGCAATGTCCAATCTGCACCAAATTTCATAGGTATGGTAAGTGTCCTGGCCTGAAAGGCATCTAAAGGCCAATATTCAGATGTAATCATAGCGCCACCTGCTGGCGACGGGAAATGACTTGTTTTACACTAACTTAAACATGCAATGTCCAATCTGCACCAAACTTCATATGTTTGATAAAAGTACTTGTCTGAAGACATCTACATGCCAATATTCAGTTATAATCATAGCGCCACCTGTTGGCAATAGGATACGTCATACTTTATACTAACTCAAACGTACTATGCTAAATTTGCACCAAACTTCTTTTGTTTGATAAATGTGCTGGCCTGAAGACATCTATATGCCAATATCCAGTTAAAGTCATAGCGCCACCAGCTGGCAGCAGGAAGTTTGGCACATATAAATGACTTTGACATATTCCTCCTGTATTTATCACTTTAGATGCATATTGCTCACCGTTTGCTGTTTTCCTAAAGCAACCGGACGGCGGTAAGCCCGGTGCGAGGGCCCGTTCATCGCTGCTTGCAGCTTTAATTGGTTTTGTTCCTTTTCCTGTTCTCCTTTAGTTAATTTAGTTCCACCTGTTTCAGTTCTCCCTGATTATGTTCCCTGATTAGTTCATTATGTGTATTCTGTTCCACCTGTGTTTATTAATTACCTAGTGTACTTAAGCCCTGTGTATTTCTTAGTCTAGGGTCCGGTATTAACGTCGATGTTCTGTTTCCTGTGTGTTCTCTCTGCCTTGTGTAATCCCTGTTGGATTGTGGATCTTTAAAAGACTGTTTATTTTGAGTTACTCTTCGTCTCCTCGCTTCCCTTGTGTCTGATCGTGACACAGAGCTTTAAGTACTTTAAAATAACTAAATAGAAAGTCTGAAACTCTTTGCCTTTCTATCTTAAAATATTTATTATTTTAATGTATTTTTATTTGATTCCTTTTGTAGGTTACTACTCCCCCCCCCCCCCCCCCCCCCCCCCCCCCTCACTGGTGCCTATTTTTGTTGCGAGTATAATTATGTTGATTATGCATATTATTTATGGTGGGTGTGCCTTATGTTGTTGGATGTTCCCTGTCTTATGTACAATTTACAATAAAAAAAATAATACATTTTGAATGAATAATAATTTTCTGCATAGTATTCCCCGCATACAGCAGGCGGCGCTGAAAGAGAACGTCATGACGTCATCATGCCGAAGCGATGCGTGGTCGTGCTATCAGCGGACGTGCGCGCTCCCGTGCTCACTAGTAGAAAATGGCGAGTTGGTGCACGAAGCGGTTCTGCACGAATGAGAGGGTTAATATTCGCCGAGACGCGGAGAGCTGGCGGTCTGAACTCGTTCACCGCTTGGGTAAGAGCAGCACTCTCTGCAGGAGAAACCCTGCTGGCCGCTTTCTGTCTTTGTTCGAGATAGCTTCATAGAAAGCTGAAAACTAATTCCTGCAGTTAGCATGCTAACGCTAACCGTCAGTATCGGATAAACCCTGTTCATCTTTGCTTTTCATTCATCGAGTAATCCTTACAGATCAGCCGCACGATGATCTATCGCTTACCTGTGCTACATTCGGCCTGTTTCTCCTCAAGATATTATAATTCATATAGAGTTATGTGCTCTGTTAGCTCTGCGCGCGCTCGCGTCCGTCTTAAAGTTGTTGTTTTTTTTAATGCGCGCTCACGTGCAGTTCAGTATGAGCGTGATTGACAGATGAGCAAATGTAACCCTGGACCACAAAACCCGTCATAAGGGTTAAGTTTTTTTTCTTTTTTTTAAATTTGAGGTTTATACATCTGAAAGCTGAATAAATAATCTTTCCATTGATGTATTGTTTGTTACGATAGGACAATATTTGGCTGAGATACAACTATTTGAAAATCTGGAATCTGAGGGTGCAAAAAAATCTAAATATTGAGAAAATCGCTTTATGCATATTACTAATGAAAAATTAAGTTGTTTTATCTACGGTAGCAAATTTACAAAATATCTTCATGGAACATGCTCTTTACTTAATATCCTAATGATTTTTTGCATAAAAGGAAAAATGGATAATTTTGACCCATACAATGTATTTTTGGCTATTGCTACAAATATACCTGTGCTGCTTATGACTGCTTTTGGAAGGGAAGTGGTGTGTGTGGCCAAGTGTGGCCCATACTCGGAATTTGTGCTCTGCATTTAACCCATCCAAGTACACATACAAGTGCACATACAGCTGGAGCAGTGGGCAGCCAATGCTGCGGCGCCCGGGGAGCAGTTGGGGGTTCAGTGCCTTGCTCAAGGGTCTCACCTCGGTCGTGGTATTGAGGGTGGAGAGAGTGCTGGTTATTCACTCCTCCCACCTACAATCCCTGCCAGACCTGAGACTCGAACCCACGACCTTTGGGTTACAAGTCCGACATCTGTGTGTCTTTCTTCACCCCATAGGCGTGTTGTTCAGTTGGTTGGATTAGAAGCAGGACAGTAGGGTGAACATTAGAGTAATCTGAGGCATCTGTGATGTGGAAACGACGTCTGTCTGTCTGGAATGCCGCTTCAGATCTGGCAAACTCAATTAAAGAGGTCTCAATCGTGCTTTTATTTCAGATCAGGCCTCTTTCATCAGGTGTGAAAGTGAATCAGTCAGTAAATGTTCGTTTGTTTGTTTGTTCTAACCTTGTAAAAATCCTGCCTGACACTTTGCTTTTAGGGGGGTTCTGAAACATTTGACCATTGGAGTTACTTGCAATGGGGTAAAAAATAAGTAATAATCCTAAATAATTGCTGTTGCATTAGGGCTGCACGATATTGCAAAAAAAACCTCACATTGCGATATTTTGTTTTTCTGCGATAAGAAGAAAAAAATCACCAGATGACTTGAATAGCTCTATTTGAAAAAAAAAAAAAAAAAATCAGCAAGTCATCTGTGTCACGTCACCTGTAGCGGAATGCATTTCAGGGCTCGCAAAATCGCTAGCCCGACGTCCCGGGGCTATTGTGTTTTCCAGTCGGGCTACCAAAATGTATCTCCCTCTGCCCGACGGGCTACCTTAAATACAGGGCTCCCGCGGGTCCTTAAAAACTCTTCAATTTAGTTGTGTCAAACTTAAGGCCATAAGTTTTAAATACATTAAATGGTATAAGAAATGTCTTAACTATAATTTCAAAAGGTCTTACAGTTGCCACAGACAAGAATGGCGATACAGCTGGATTAAGCTTCAAAATGCAATAGCTGCGTTTCCATCCACCTATTTTTATGCGCATTTTGGAATATCGCATTAAAAGAAAACGCTGGATGGAAACGGAAAGATGCGCATAACTTCTAAAAATGCGCATAAATAAAACTTATGCGCACATTTGAGTAGGATAAACTTTTTATCCGGTAAGAAAAAATGCGCATAAACTACGATGGAAACGTATTTACCGAATAAATTCCTCCATGCGCATCAAAAAAGTCATGTGACTTTGCGCTATGAGACGGGATAACTTGACTAACCAGCTGACCGATCTCGTTCACAGCGTCTATAAGTTGTTGTAGTCACTCTGAAAAGCCTGAGCAAAGTCTGTCATCAAAGTATTTCTGTATAATTGTCTTACACGACTGTGTTCCCAAACAGCTGGCATCCTCCTCAGAACGCAGTGACAGCATTTATTGTGTTACGTCTGCTCTCTCTGAGGCACAAGTAATTTATATCATATATGAAAATTATTATATTCAATGGCTTCTCCTATATTCTTAGTGATATTTAGTGCCACAGTTTACCAGGAAGTGACGATTTTGTTCTCTTTGACTCGTTGGATGGAAACGGTGCTTTATTCGCATATGTTTTATGCGATTATTCCAGTTTTGCGCATAATTTAAATTTGAATCTTTGGATGGAAACATAGCTAATGATGCAATTGAATTAATATGAGCGCTGCACGGTTCAAGTCAAAACACGGCGCAGATGTCTTTGTGAATGTATTTGAAGGGAAACGACTGTCCTCAGAAATGTGTCGTTGGCATTTTTATTTCATCTTGCCTATAATGGCTGATAATGCAGTGTTTATGAGCGCAGACGGTGCTGCTTTGTGTACAGCCGCTAACAGGGAGTTTCTCTGAGAGAAACCGCTATATAAAGCTGCTCCTAAAGCGCCACCTCGTGGCAGAGAATGAATTTGCATTTCCAATAAGCCTTTCTTGCTGTTTATGGTCAGATCAATGCAAATATTGACCCATGTTTTTACGCAGAAAACACAGAGTTGTAAATGAGAAGTTAATGTGCCTTTTAAAAATCTAAACAATCAAGACAGCAATATTTATTCGTTTTAAATTAATATAATAATTTGTATGCTTGATTTCATAAAAATGGTCTAAAGGCTGAAATGCTGTTGTATAAGATTTTTGTTTTTGTGAAAACCTGTATCTGAACTGTAAATCATGTCACTTTATGGCTTAATACTGTACGTTACCATAGACATTGTTCAACCCCGCTCATACTGTTCATTTTACTTGTGCAGCTCTTAAAATTGGCCATAAATTGCCTTAAATTTATTTTTAAAAATTCTGCAGATACCCTGTAAATAGTGAAAAGAAAAATCCTTCGTATTTGTGTATTCAAAATATTTTTGATTGACATTTAGACTCCTATCTGATTTTCTAAATTTAAAAAATTTTTATTTTTTTTTTTACTTGGGCTACTTAAATTAATTTTAGGGCTACCAAAATCTGAAGAGTACCCGCCCGAAGGTCTACCAGGGATTTAGAAATTTTGCGAGCCCTGCATTTGTATCTGCTGTAAATTATGGTGTTCCAGTTTAAATGGTGATTACCTCGTGAGGATTGTTTTTTTTTTTTTTTTTTTTTTTTGCGTGATGCTGCTGTTGCGATAGCTATGAAGATTGTAAGTTACGTTATCGCTACATTAGAAGTCGATTTGAGAACTGTTCAACCTGCAAGTAAAGCATACCGTTTAATGTACAGTAATATTAGTATCTTGTCACGATTGCTGGAGCCAGGAACGAGGAGACACGGCAAATACACAAACTGAGAGTCTTTAATAATCCATCTAGGGAACATAGAACACAAGAAGACATTCAAAGACCGACAAACACTAACTGAAAGGACTGGGGCTTTTAAAGACAGGACAATCAAGGAACTAAGGAGACACACCTGGAAACAAATTAACAATCAGACTGGGGAGAAACTGGGTCACAGGGAACACATGGGGAGCAAAAACCACAACAAAACAGTCCAGGGGCGTGACATTACTCCCCCCTCCCGGAAGGTGCGTCCTCGCACCGTGGAACAACAGAGGGGGGGGGGAAACGGGTGGGAACAATGGCGGCGGCTCAGGAGGAGGACGGACAACCGGGAGGGGGCCGGCAGACAGAGACCAGGGAGGCAACGAAGGAGGGAGGAGCCAGGGAGGAGACAGGAGGGACTCGGAGCAGGAGGAGCCTGGCAGGACCCAGGCCACAGCCATGATGATGGCCCACGGTGGAGCCGACGGAGGGAGGAGCCATGGAGGAGGAATGGCTGCCGACTCCAGGGGGCCGACCAACGGAGGCGGAGGAGGAGCCCGAGGTGGAGACGGAGAGCCGACGAGCCAGGGTGACGCCGAGGATCCGGGGGGCCAGGGTGGAGCCGAGAGCTCTGGCGACCGAGGCAGAGCTCCGGAGAGCCGCGGCGGAGCCAGAGCGACTGAGGACCAAGGTGGAGCTGGAGGGAGGAAGGAGCCCAACGGAGCCGGTGGGACGGAGTGACGAGGCGCAGCCAGAGGAGAGGAGTCCCGAGGCGATGGCGGGTTGACGCCCGACCAAGGCGGAGCCGGAGGGACGAGGGAGCCTGGTGGAGCTGGTGGATCAATGGATGACAGTGGAGGCGAGGGAACTAGGAGCCGAGGTGGAGCCGCTGGGTCTACGGACCGAGGTGGAGTCTGGGCCTCGGAGGCTGGAGGTGGAGGTGAGGGATTCTCCAGCCACGGCGATGGAGGATGGCAGACCCGCGGAGCTCGCACCGCATTGATGGAGAACTGAGGGCGAGCAGAGGGGCTGCCAGACGACAGCGGTGGAGGAGGCAGGCGTGGGTGGGAGGGCGGGCAATTGAGAGCCTCCGGGCTCAGTCGCTCGGCTTGGCGCTGGCTCGTGGATCGTAGCGGGAAATGGCTCTCCGTCATCGGTGGGCTCGTGCTGGTGCTCCGCACTGCGGGGAGTTGGTGGGCTGGGCTCTGGGTCAGGAGTGGCACTGGCGAGTCCACTCCACGAAGGCGAAATCCTCTCTTTCTCCAGCAGGAGGAGGAGGAATTCGGGCCGGACGTAGGGATCCATGGGGCAACACAACGGAAACAAAAACACTGATAGAAAATGGAAAACAAAACGGAGGGTGGACACGGAGGTAACTGTTTCGGTCGGTCTTTCTGTCACGATCGCTGGAGCCAGGAACGAGGAGACACGGCAAATACACAAACTGAGAGTCTTTAATAATCCATCTAGGGAACATAGAACACAAGAAGACATTCAAAGACCGACAAACACTAACTGAAAGGACTGGGGCTTTTAAAGACAGGACAATCAAGGAACTAAGGAGACACACCTGGAAACAAATTAACAATCAGACTGGGGAGAAACTGGGTCACAGGGAACACATGGGGAGCAAAAACCACAACAAAACAGTCCAGGGGCGTGACACAGCTCAAGTGGAGGCTGTAAGAAAGATGTATGTAGTAGCAACTTTACATGGCCGCTCAATATGGTTAACCTAGAAAAATGTGCACTATTGAAGTGTATGTGGAGCTGAACAGTAGCGCTCGCTGCAGGACAGGTGCGGGTGCGCTCACTTGCTCTTAAAATCTCTGTAATTTTTGGTCATACAGATAAAAGTAGCCTAATACATCTTTCGAATCTGTAAAGACTCTACATTTATTTGTGTGCACTCAGAATAACAAACGAAACATTGTGCTTCTGTAATGTAATTAAAGCAAACAGGATGCGCTTTCTGCCGTCTAGGTCTCTGTGAACTTGAGCGAGAAACTTCGAAACTCCGTCTATGAAAAATATATCCATAGAGAGTGAAATGTCTACTTTCAATTGAAAAAAAAAATCTAATAGAAAACGTGTGTTAGCATGGATGATTTACATGAAATTTTAAAGTTTGTACAGTGCACACTGTGCATTGTTTAAGCTGGCTTTCAGTTCAATATAATAACAAAAAAACTACATTTTGAGTTTTTATTCAACTAAGGTGGGCAAACTGTGATCTGTACTTTATTTTTACTGTAACTGATAGATTCCGGCCAAAAAAAAAAAAAAAAAAACACCACATAACACTGTAGTGGGAGGGACTGGGAGTCATTCTTCCGGGATTGGAACGGGACGGGATTTTCCACTCACGTGTCACCCACTAGTCAGCTGCTTCAAAAATTTGAGTGCTGAAATGAAGATTTACAGTGGTTTATTTGCAATGACTAAGTTATGTAACATCTCAACAACAATCCTTGTTGCTTGTAGACCGTAGTTGTCGCTCAAACGTCTTTTAATCATATAAAGGTGTTTATCCTTGAATGGTGCACTACAAAAAATGCTTTCCTTACATTTTTTGTCTTGTTTCTAGTCCAAATCTCTAAAAATTCTTAAATCAACAAGCATTTTCTAGACAAGTAAAAATTATTGTCTTGTTTTCAGAAAAAAATAAGTAAATTGAGTTTTTCCTTAAAACAAGTAAAATAATCTGCCAGTGGGGTAAGCAAAATACCGAAAACAAGATTTTGACTTTTTTTTTTTTCTGAAAATTTTTTTTCCGAATCACTTCTTACCCGAACCTGACGTGCATAAATATTTTTTTTAAAAGATAAACCCCACCCGAGACAGACCCGATGAAATTAGACCCGAGTCCGACCCGACCACATTTATTTTCGAACCCGACTGGACCTGAACGTAAACGGCATTGTCCTGTGCACAGCCTGCCGCCCCTCATCGGTCCGGAAAAATCCTGGGGTCCTGCTGACTGATTTGGCCGCTGCTCCATTACTTTCATTCAGTTTATTTACTTATTAGCCTATTACTTGATATTTTTGCCTGCCTGATGGATACATGTTATTTCTGAGTTTGGCTTTCAATTGTAACCAGTGGATTTGAAATATAAACATGATAGTTTTAAAAAAAAAAATTAAATAGGTTAATAAATCATGGATTTGCTAGTTTTGTCTGCAACGTTAGCTACCTCATCTCCGGTGAAGGGCTTCTGCACACAAAAAAAGAAAAGCCTTGCATTGACACGCAGCGTAATGAAGTGAGTGGATTTCCTGATGGATCTCCCATCTATAAGATAAATTTCTGAGGTTACAAACGTATGTTTTCCTTTTTACATGAGTTTCTCAAAAATGAACTTAACATGAATGCACAAGTAGGCTACGCATCCAGGAAAGTTTATAAGAATTCGGGTCTAATCGGGTCCATTTGGGAAAAGCACATTTATTTTAATTACCCGAGACCTGAGGCTGCTAATACCGAACCCGACTCGTGTCTGAGGCACTCAGACACGAGAACTTCTCTTATGTGGTGTGGCACACATTAGAGGTCCACCGATTAGTGGATTTTATCAATAGCTAGGTTGGACCACACTGGCCAATGTGATTAATCAACTGATAGTTTTTAAAATGGATACTGAATGAAAACCAAAATGTGTTACTATTTAAAAAAAAAAAAAAAAAAAAAAAACACAAACAGTACTGAACCATAGTTTTGTAAATAATATTAATATTAATTATACTGATCATTAAAGTTAGTTCATAGTTTAATAACTAATGTTAACAAAATATAAATTAAAAGTCTATTAGTAGAAGTAAATGTTGAAATTTACACACTAACAAGGAGAAACTTATACAGCTTTCATTAATCTTAATATTACGAATGGACTCTAATTGTAAAGTTACCATTTCATTTCAACAGTCATGCTTAAAGATGGCCATGTTTAAATATCTACACAAAAGCCATAGCATTGGAATTACATCTATGTGGATATGTATGTATACTCTCACACTTTATTTGCTACTATTTTAGAACACTTTATTAACTAATCAAAATAACAAAATATGTTAGTCACACACCGGACAAAAATGCAGCGCTGCGTCTACAAGACAGTTCGCAGGCTACACGCACAGAGCGTCGTGTTCAACTCGAGCGGCAGTCTAAAACAGTGTATTTAATCACCAAACGGGCAAAAGTTTGTTTCAGGAATGAACAGTGTGGGATAGATGAGTTTGAAGTTCGGTGTTTAAATAAACAGAGCAAATGGAAAGAGAAAGCACAATCTATATTATAGCTCAATAAATGAAGTAGCTTATAGCCTACTTTATTAGAGCCACAGAAAGACAAACGTTCCGCTGAAAAATGCACAATACACAATTTTACAGCCTATAATTTTACAGCATATAATGTAATTTAATGGAAAACTGTGAATGGCGCTCTGTAGCGTGGCAGTATTTTCTGTCGGCTGCATCGAAATCCGCATCTGAAGTTTCCCTGCAGCCTTGTGTCAAAACAAACAACAGAGGTATCAGTGATGTCCACCACTAGAGGCCGCTCTCGCACTGTATAATGACAGCAGACCCTTCTCAGCCACATGGATTTTTGCTGATTGTTCCAGCAATTGACTATCGGTGCCGATTAATAGGCAAAACTGGTACATCGGTCAACCTCTAACACACATAGGGCTGTCGCGATAACCGCAATATCGCGCTATTGACGAGCATAACCGCAGAGGAATGCAACAACCGCAGCAACCGCGATATTTCTTTGTTTTCTTTTTCGTAAGGTAACGCCCTTCTCGTTTTACACTTCGTGCATGTGTACTGAATATTAGTAATGATAACATAATGTGTACCATGCTGATTTGTACAGAGGCTCAGTAGATTTGCACTTAAGCCTAAACAGACAGCGAATGAGAGAGAGATCGACTGATCGCGTGCGATTACCTGCATCTGTCCTTCAGGCTGAGTCTTGCATATTTGTGAAAACAGGTTATCATGTCCAAGGAAAGCGAAATCTCTGTCTGAGCATTGACGCATTGCTGGTCAGCTGAGCCTTTAAAAGTGGCGCTCAAAGTTAAAATGACTTCAACAGTGAGTTTCATTACATCTCTCTCTGAATGAATCAGCGTTTCTGAACATGTAGTTGAATGAACGGTTTAAAGACTCACTCAAAGACAGTCTCTTGTCTTGTGGCGCAACAATGAAACTGCACTGACTGACAGCCCTCTAGAACACACAGGTGAAATATCAACAGAAAAAGTATCTTGTCAGTCAGATTCGAGGATCAGAACTAACTGTTTTATTTATATATATAATATATATATATATATATATTATGTATGTATGTATGTATGTATGTATGTGTGTATGTGTATATGTGTATGTAGACTAATGATCTTATTGTCAGGTTTATGTTTTATGTGGACCGTTATTTTGTCATTCTCTTCTGTTTACTTCACTTCCTGTTTCAACCCGATTTAGTTTCGGTTTCTGAATATGACCTCGTTACATCGTAACACATACAGATTTTATATATATATATATATATATATATATATATATATATGTATAATGTGTGTATGTGGTAATATTACGGTATATGGTAATAATATATACCACGCTATTGAGCCACTCAAAATTGCCGCAAAGGAAATTCCTTCACTGCGACAGCCCTAAACACACATCCAAGTGTATTAGTTTAATAAAAAAAAAAAAAAAAAGTAACGCTTTATTTGTCAGTACCTTTGTTACAGTGTAATTGTACACTATAATAGATAACATGTTCTTAATAGTTAGGATTAAGTTTGTTTTATGGTTAGTTGCAGTCTGTGCATCAGTTGTTGATTGGATGTTCAGATGTGGGAATTACACTCAATGTATGCAAACTTGCAGTTGATTATTAAGGGGCAGAGTTTATTGCTACTGGAATTGCTACTGTTATGAATTAGGTTATTGGAGAAACTCCGTATAAGTCGCCAGAGAGAAGTGGGTCATTTCACCAGAAGATGCAGTTGTGACATTTTGATTTAAAGGTTACGAGCTCAGAAAAAAGTGAAACATGCGTGACTGAATCGTTCCCAATAAGATCGGTAACATACATTTAGATAAAAAAGAAATCTGAATTTTGCACTCAACTTTCCACTCGTTCCAAGGAATTGCATTAATTTATCCCTATCTGTCTGTTCTTATAGACTAATTATGCATTATCAGCATTTAATGGCATTAAAGTGCTCTGAAGTTTACACTCCTCCTTTCACTTTCACTTCATATAATTGCATTCATTTATTCTTGTGCATCTGTTCTTATTAGTCGGATTTTATTCTTGATCATTATTAACTTCAAATCATCTAAGTGCGGCTAATTAACATTTGTTTCAGTCTTTCAGAGTAAAAGAAACTACTTGAACGCATCTTTTCTTCTCTTAATAGGTCTTGACAATATCTTGGAAGTGTTTCTTGAAACACAAATTTTGGAGGATCTCACGCTTTTAAAAGGTACGTTTCTCTGAGATAATCCATTAGTTCAGAAATGGACACAAAGACATTACGTTTACTGTAACTGGAGGAAGTAAATGGAAATGTGTTTGTGAAACTTGGTTCATGCTTGAATTTCAGAAATATGAAGAATGTATTTAAATGAGGAAGCTCAAAATACTCAATTAAAACCACATCATTCGCTCTGCCATTACAGAAGAAAAGGAAACAAGTTTTATGCTTTAAGTTGTGAACCACATTCATGTAATTTCGGTTTGCCTCTATTATCAAACATATTTTACTGGATTTTGCTATCTCTAGACAAAGGCTTTATCCAGAAAGTTTTTAAAGAGTGTCTCACCAGGAAATCAGCCATCCACACTTTCCTTCCACCGGAAATGGACAGTTCTTATATCTTTGTTATGGAATGTTGCAGTGTTCATCATTTAATCAGAAGCATTAAGTATGTCCCCTCCCACACAATAAAATCTCTTCCCTGATGCCGTGTGTACCGGCGTGAGGGCTGCACGATAATGTTGTCCAGTGGCCAGACAAATTACAATGCCTCCCCTCATATCAAATGATCAGAGAAATTAGCAAACAACATCCATCTGACAATCCAGCCATTTTCCGACAGTTAAAACTGCTTCCTGTCAAATTTTCCACTATTTAGACAGGCAACAAATATTGTTGGAAATATCATTGGAGTCACACTCGGTACAATTTTTTTTTTTTTTCTCTCCATCTGATGGAAAAAATCAGCCAATCAGAATCCATCCAACTTTAAAGAGACCAATCATTTAAAGTGCCAGACATTTAAAAAGAAATTAAAATACTTATAGTGACTGTAATTGGATTACTAACAATTTTAATTCTAGTTGAAAACAGTTTTGTATTTTAGATGCATAACTCTTGTCACTTCCCACTTGCCCGCAAGTCATTGCAAAGGTATGTAAAGGAGAGATTAAATGTGTTCATTTTAGTAAGGTTTAGAAATGTTGAAACCTCTTGTGATAAACTGCCTCTGATAGTAACCCCTCCACTCAGTCACACAGCCTGCTTTATTTAGATAAGAGTGATATGAGAAGCCAAAAGTGTGATGCTGATGTAATGTTCAGCGATTCATTGCACGGTGAGGAATAGTGTCAAAAGAACCAGTAAATGTAATGAAACCTGCAGCCTAAGTCTTTCTGCAGTACCGACTAAATGCCACAGCCGTATTTAAATGTGGGATTGAGTCGGAAATTGAAATGATTGACAGTGATGCAACTTTTTTTTTTTTTTTTCGTCCTATGTCAGAATAGATCTGTGGATAAAGTCTTGGAGTATAAGTATAAGTTTCTTTTCACCTGATCCATTTAAATTGTTTACTTAATTGACCAATATTTGAAGGTTCTTCACATTTGCTAATGTTTAATGTGTGACTTGGCAAATGTTTATTATTGTTAGCAATAACAATTAACTTATTTAACTTAGTTTTATTTTAAAATAGTCAGGTAGTTCCAGTATTTTTTGCTATTGTATTAAAATTGGTAAAGATAACCTTTTGTCAATATAGCAAGAGAACTTTAAAGACTTCTGCAGAGAGGTATGTGTTACTTTAAAACATTATCTTTGTGTTTTTTTCCCCCTCTGTAATTAAGTTAAAGATGTTCTGGGAAATGATTTCTGGATGTGTCAGAAAGATGAAGCGTTTTCCCTCTATATCTGGACTCTACCTCCATTTAGAATCATTGGCTGCAAATCCATCTTTTATTTGCATGGTGCAAATAAATTACAAAAGAGTTGTGTGTTTTCTGACCATCATCATTCTTTTCTGTGTTGTGAATGGTAGATTGTTGATAGGTTGTTCTGGATATTTACGCCGTGGTCAGGTTTAATCTCGTTAAATGTTGAGTCTCAAGAGCAACAGATAAGAAATCATATTTTGCATAAGAAATCATTAGGATTATAAGAATGGAAGTGATATAAAGGCATGCTTGTCCTCCTATGAGTCCTGTCCTCATGAGGAACAAACACTCATTGGGAGCCGTGTAGTCTGATTCACAATGAATGACTTATTTTAACCCAATTCTTTTAAAGAATCTTTTTGTGGTCTAATTATTTGTGGGTTAGGGTTAGCCCTAACCCTAACATCAGTGTAATTGCTGTCTGATTGTGTTAAAGCGACCCTCCGCTAAACCCCGCTGTCATGTTTTTGCCTGTACTGCTGCTGTCAAATACAGAGCTATAAACAATCAAGTTGAGGAAAACATGGACCATCCAAGCATTATGTAACAAGTTATATAGTCACCGTAAAGGTTTTCATTATGACCTCAAAGGTTACGTGATGCTTTTTCAGTGCTGTCAGAGTAAAGGACATATGTTGCACTATATGTAATATACCGGTTTTAATTATTAAGCATTATGACAAAGTATAACAATGTTTAATTTTAACTCACAAGTCTTAAACCCAACATTTTTCATCTTATACATAGTAATTCTGCAGTTAATTTTTCATTTTTGGCAAGGTGAACTTTTCTAATTTCTATAATAAAATGCATCTCTGATGCATATTGTATGACAAATTTGGAAGCAGAATGGCTAAACTTTTGTATAGTTGTATTATCTTTGTGAGCACTCGTTTATAATCCTCATTCATCGTCATTGAAACATCAGGTTCTGTGTCTCATGAAGCGTTGTGTGCAGCTTAGTGACCCATGATGATTTCCATGATGATTCTGCACTCTTTTGAGAGTGTTTTTGTGTTCACCCATGGATGCGTGTAAACTTTAATTTTATATGTTTCTGAGTTGGAGTTGACTGATCTTATACCAACTGTGTTTTAGGGCTGAGCGACATGGACCAAAAATTATATCTCTGTATTTTTAGGCTGAATGGCAATACAAAATGTATGTCTTTATTTTGCTGTGGACGAATTTTGACACATCGGGGCTAAATTAATCATCTTCATTTATTTATGTCTACATATTTTAGTATATGGTGGTTTTTAAAACAGCTTAACAAAATTTGTCATGCTCTCCTCCAAATTGACATTAGGAACTGTATTAAAACTATTTATTAATGCCTTTCAGAATCAGTGTATTTCATATATTCCAGTTTCAGTTCAAGTTTTTTGTTTAAAAAAATAAAATAAAAAACCTTTATACAAAACACATCATGATCTCCTTCAAACTGACATTAAGAACTCAACTAATATGTGTCACTTAATGTTTCATTATTTTGAGTTGCTTTCGTTTTTATGCCTTCTGAATGAAGGAATGTCTCCGCTTTCTAAGATATAGCCTAATTAAGCCTAATTACTTTTTTCTAATGTTTAATCAAAAAATCTGATAAAAAAAATTAGCCTTCCCATTACGAGGTTATATTTGACTCCTTAAAGTGATTTACAGGGTTTTTTTCTAAATTTATTTATTTTATTTTTTTTTACCTTTGTAATGGCATTTTTCTAACTTTATTAAAAGTATGTAATTTTGTCAAAAAAAAAAAAATATATATAAAGCTTTTTAAAATTTCTAATTAAAACAATAGAATAAAAACAAGTAGAACAAGAAGAATAAGTTACTAATCAAATTAAGCCAGTATTAACAAAATTAATTTGTACAGAGGTGGAACAGAAGAAAACAAAAGTGGCATGTAGGTGTATTTTCAGACGTTTAATGGGCCTCAGAGGTAGCATGAGTGCAATTAAATTTATAAATTCATGTTGCGATTAATGTTTTAAATATAACATTTTGAATATAGAAATATTAAATGATTTAAATAACTGAAAAGATTTTAAAAATTAAACTAAAACTGCCAGTAGGTGGTGGCAAGTCACTGATTTTATCACTGAATCATTCATTCAATTGATTCGTTCGAACGGCTGATTCATTCAGGAATAAAGCAAGTGACTGTCTTTATGAATGGGTAATTGAATCACTAGGTGCGTTTCCATTACAGATTTGCACAAAACTTTGGCGATATTTTATAAATGTCAATTAAAAAAGTATTTCGAAATGACGGCGTTTCCATTAACCCATATTATGCGACTAAAAGATAACCTTTTGCCCCTCGCGAGAAGTCATGGCAACAGATTTTGATGAGATTTGATGTATTTATTCAAAGGAGGCGTAAGCGTGTATCTTTACAGAAGCACCACGGAGAGCCACTTCAGAAACATGCGTGGCGTGGCTGGAATAAACACAGAGTGGCCGCAGTCAGCTTCAGTGGCCGTATCAGAGCCACACTGCACCGTTCTCTAATCATTAATGGCAGGGAAAGCCCCTTATATTTGAGAGCAACCACGTATGAAGTGCTTCTTGGCGGTTATAGTACTCTGAAGAATGATTATATGACTTTTTACATACGCCATGTGACCTGTAAATGCGAAAAACGTTTCCATTGCAGTTTTGTGAAATATTCCTTTTTCGAAATTGCCTGAAAAACCACCTCATGCGAGCGTAAACTTTTTTGCGATTATATGGGAGTTTTTGCCAAATTGATGCGTTTCCATTAGGTGTATTTTCAATTCGCAATTTTAATTTGCGCAATTTGAAGGGTAATGGAAACGCACCTACTGACTCACTAGATTCGTTTTAAAAACGCACATTCATTCATAAACGAGACACTGCTGTGTTTGAATGGAGATGCGCAGCAGCTCAGCTGTGACTTTGTTTCAAACTATTTTCGTCAACGAAATAGAGCAAAATCAGGCATCAGTGTTATAGTCAGACAATGTAAGTCACTTAATATTAACTTCTTGTTTATTGAACTGTTGTATTAAATCAATATCACATTTACAAACGCCCTTAATAATCATTAAATCTGTCACTCTTCTTAGTTCATTGCGATCTCACAAAGTTCCTTTATAATCAGTGAAGCTCTCTGCACAATGAATCTCTTATTTACATTGTCTGCTTCGTTTATGAAAGGATTTGTGAGATATATCTGTGATACATTAGCCTACTCAACGCTGCAAAAACACATAGAAACCTTTGAAGCTCCCCTCAGCGCAAACACAAATATGCTCGGGTCAGTCGCACTGGTGCTCCAAAATATTTTTTTCATAGTCGCACGCAGTAGTTTTCAGTCGCATTTGCGTGCGACTCAGAATAATAGAGCGCGTCACACAGCATTGTGTGAATAAGATCAGTGTGACGATGCTCTACAGGATTCAACAACAGTCAGAGAAGGCCGGTGCAGCGCTGTTTGTGGAATTAAATTCTAAAATAAAGACAGACTGTTTGAACCGGTGATTTCTTTTTTTGCTTCTGTGGATATATTTCGTAATTTAATCTGAGATGATGCAAATACATTTGTGTGGGAATTTCTCGCATTATAAAAGTTAAACTTGCAGAAGTGGTTTAAATTATGCGCAATACCGGCAATTCCGCACGAAAATTCAAGCCCTGAAGACCTCTGTACAGGGCTCACAAAATCACTAGCCCGACGTCCCGGGGTTATTGCATTATCAAGTCGGGCTACCAAAATGTATCACTGCCCTGCCCGACGGGCTACCTTAAATACAAGGGTTCCCACGGGTCCTTAAAAACTCTCAATTTACTTTTATAAAATTTAATGCCATAAAAAAAGTTGTAAATACGTTAAATAGTATAAGAGAACTCTTTATTACAATTTCAAGAGGTCTTACATTTGGGGACGGAAAGACAATAATCGATACAGCTAAATTAAACTTCAAAAGGCAATGATGTCATTGAATAATTATGAGCGCTGCACCTTTTAAAGTCAAAAAGCGGCGCAGATGTCTTTGTGACTGTGTCTCTGAAGGGAACTGTCTGTCCTCAGAAACGTGTCATGGCATTTTCATTTCATCTTGCCTATAAAATGCCTGATAAAGCAGCGTATGTGAGTGCGGTGCTGCTTTGTGTACAGCCGTTACCAGAGAAGCTGCTATATTTGCTCCTAAAGCGCCACCTCGTGGCAGAGAGTGAATCTGCATTTCCAGTGTGCCTATCTTATGTTCAGATCAATGCGAATATCGACCCATGTTTTTATGCAGCAAACATAGATTTGTAAATGTGAAAGAAGTTAATGTGCCTTCTAAAAATCTAAACAATTAAGACAGTAATATTTGTTTTAAATGAATATAATATTTTGACCTGTCCCTTTTCATAAAAATGGTTTAAAGGCTGAAATGCCATTTTATAAGTTTTTTTATTTTATTTTATTTTTTATTTATTTATTTTTTTTTTTGTGTGTGTGAGATCTTGTATCTAAACTGTAAATCATGTAATTTTATGGCATAAAATGTTACCCAGATGTTGTCCAACCCCACTCATACAGTGTTCATTTTACTAATGCAGCTCTTAAAAAGGTTCATAAATTGCCTTAAATTTTACAAATTCTGCATATACCCTGTAAATAGTGAAATAAAATTATTTCATTGATATTTGTGTATTGAAAATATTTTTGATTGACATTTAGACTTATCATCTGATTTTCTGTATTTAAAAAATGGTCTTTTTTTATTTATATTTTTTTTATTTGGGCTAATTAAATTAATTTTCGGGCTACCAAAATCTGAAGAGTACCTGCCCAAAGGGCTACCAGGTATTTTGAAATTTTGCGAGCCCTGCTGTATAAATGTATGCATGAGTAAATAAGAATGGTAATTAAAATACTGAAAAACATTGCCATTTTCTCCCTGACCAGTGGGTGAAAGTGTCACCAAACTTAGTGCCAGATCACAGAAAAGATCAGGAAAACCAAATGGACCCTTTACACAGACTGTAATGCGTTTCTGCGGTTAGTTAACGCTGCTGTGAGAGTATTTCTAATACAACGGCTGAAGGAGAAATGGCAGATTTTACATCTATCTATCTTCTGACCATAATCAATCTCTCAGTATTTTTTTTTTCTCTTGCTATTATGGCAAATGAATATGCAGAAATTGTGTTTGTTCCAGTTTTCCGTTTACCACTGTAAAAGTTAACTATGATGACTTCCACTTCTGAAAATTCCAGAAATTTGAAAAGGGACCATTTGTTGAAGACTGGACAAAACTTCACAGAGAAATGTAAAGATCTGTTTGTTGTGTGTTCTACTCTAGTTGGATGATCAACATGGCAATTTCAAAACATCTGGTCCAGCCAATGTTACTAGATTACTAGGTTCAAAGATGCAACCAAAACAATATCCTCTTTGAGCTGCCGGTGGCACTAGAGATTAGAATAAAAATGGATTATACTGCTCTAAGGAGGCTTTTGATTGATTGTTTCCATTTTACTTTGAAAAAGTCATGCTACCCAAATTGGACAGCTAGTTAGACTGTAAAACTGGTAGTGTTTTTTTTTTTTTTTTTCTCTCCAAGTTCCCTTTCTTGCACACACAGTTGAATTTTGCCTCTTCTTTTGGATCCACAGATTGTAAGCCTGCAAGTGTGTCAAATTGGTCATTTGATGAAAATTGTCTTTTCTGCTGCTTAAGACGAGAAAAAGTGAAGGTAGTTTTTTTTGTTCATTTACACTTTCCCCCCTTTTCCTGATATGTCAAGGCACCTTGGAAGAACCATTTTGATCTTTTTTTCGTTTTTACCTTAGGGTATCTGTTTTTCTTGTACTAGCTATACTATTGATTTATGTCACGTGGATACAGTGCTTTCAGTGATAGCATTTTAAGTGTTAATTTCATTTTCCATGGTTTAGGAATAAATTTCAAGTTGCATGTGTCTCCTAAAAATATGTAAAAACACACACCTCCACCCTTCATTCTCTTTGTATTTCCCGCCCATGAACAGGAACATGTAGTTGCACTCAACAAACAAATTGTGGAAAGTGGAGGAAAACCTTTACTAGGTAAAGATCCTTCTAATATCAGCAGACTTGAGTGGCAATCAGAGGAATTCCTGAATGCAGTGTTACACAGGAAAGGTGAGTATACCAGCACATAGTCAGTCATTTGTGTGAAAATGAATGGTCAGACATGGTGCATTATAGTGATGGAAATGACTTTTACTTTAGTAAGAGTTACTGCTACTGTCCAAGCCTGAATTTTATAGTCTGTTCTTATCAGAGTTTCCTATTTCCTGGACATTCAAATGAAGTCCTTATCAACTGTGACATTTATTATCAGACTTTTGTTGATTTGCTTTATTTTAACAACATGCCTAATTGAACTGTCAACAGAATACACACCAAGAATTCCAGATCCGCACATCCCTGTGGTGGCTTGTGGTATCTTGCAGCAGATGATTAATGAGTTAGCTTCATTTTATACCTCAAGAAACAATTGTTCTCAGGACTCCCTTCAGAACAATGGAAAAAAGGACCAAAGCCTTCTGAAAACTAGCTGTATTGCTTCATCCACTGCTGTCAAAATAGACTCCGTTGCTTCTGCTCAGAAAAAGTTCATCATGGTGGACCAAGATGCCCCGCTGGACCTCTCTCTGAGAAAGATCAAAGTGGAGGACTTTGAGCAAGGTGCAGTATAGAAATATGAATATATAAAGAGCTACTGGTTAAAATGAAATTGGTTTGTCTTAGCTTTAAATGATTTGTGTCTCTTTAGATGGAGTTCTTGATCTTTCGACTAAGAAGAATTTTAACAAAGGTCATACATCTTTAAGGAATTCTCATGTCAGCCCAGCTACACATTTGGTCAAAAGGTAGATCAGGATATATACGGTCTCTTTCTACCAGATTTATATGTATTATTTGCTTATCACATACAAACATACATTTCAGTATTATCCAGTTGAGACTGTCTAATTTTTTGCCTGGTCTTTCAGGGACTCCGTCGACCTGAGTCTTGCTCAAGTAAAAGATCTACAGTGTGTGAACACTTTGGAACAGTTCATGGCAAAGCTGTGTTTGCACCACCAGCGCCAAATAGTTGATGCATTAGGCTTCTTACAAAGCGAAGTCAAGACTGTGGCTGCTTCCAACCATTTCCAGGCATCCACTCCAGATTTGTCTGAGAAGCAGGCGACAACCAGCTGCAGTTATGCATTGTTTGAAACCAGCTCTGGGATTCATCAGTCTGAGAGAACATGCTCTGTGGATGCTGCTATGAGCATTACTAAGACTCAAGAGTCATCTGTTGTCAGGACTAGTGAAAAGCCTACTGCAGAGGTTTTAAAGGCTGATGTTTCCAGTATTGCACGGGTAATGACGGAAAAACAAGTAGACCTTGGCAAGATGGAAGTTTTGTCATCTTCATCTTGTGGAACAGGTGTTGAGTGTGGAAATACAAGTTCTCCAACAAAATTGTTCGTCATGACAAAGACAACTACTGAAAATCTGGGAGCAAAAAAAGTGTTAGGTTCTAGCGTTCAGCAAATTCCAAGTAGCAATTCTGTAAAGAAGTGTCTATGCAGTGCGGAGCGGTGCTTGCCAACTTGCACTGTGGAGTCTGATCATGCAGATTTGTTGAAACGCACACAGAAGTGCTCTTTTGCACAAAACGAAGATGCTGTTGTAAAACCCTCCACAATTCAAAAGACATCAAATGTTGTACCAATATCTTCAAGAACAGCCAGGAAAAGCAGTAAAGGTTCTTGCCTTATACAAGGGAATGGCTCTTTAAGTTGTCTCATAAATGATTCCGATAGCCATTGTGACCTAGTCTATATTAGAAAATCGATAACAGAATGTCAGCATCAATCTCGTAATCGACTGCATCCACGACAAAATGCCCGGAAGAGCACAAGAGGGCACAAATATGTGGAGGAGTACTTGGAACTAAAAACTATCCGTACGCTAGCTCGTAAACCTGTAGGCGATTCCAGTGGGAATTGTCTAGCTCATATGCCAGACATGCACATCTCAGTGACCCCGAAGCAGGTCCTTTCTAAGTCTGGCAGTTTTCCTCTAGTAAACACACCTTTTGCAGGGGACTGCATGAAAAATGTTATTCAAAAATTACCATCAGAGCAGATAGAAGAGAATGAAATGCCAGGAGATGTCGTAAAAGTAACTAGTCTGGGTCTGATGGTTGAAACCAGTCAGACGGGTAAAATTGAAAGTAATGGCCAAATTTTCAGTGAGCCGTCAGCTAAACGGAGTGAATTAACCATGCAACCAGATTTGATCCCAGAGAAACATATAGACACTGTAGAAGAAACCATTGAAACAACAGAACTCACTTTACAGAAAGACGAATGTGACTCACAAATTGGGCCCATGCCAGAAGAGGTGGTATGTGGTACAGAAAGAAAGGCTGAGTGTGAGGATAAATCTTTGGAGCCATCACTGGTCCATGTGTCCCCTAACATGGCTAAAGAGTGCTGTACTGATGAAGTCGACATGGAACCGAGAAATGAAGAAGAAATAAAAACCCCCATGGAAGTCGAGACCGCAGCAGATGTCCAGGAACAATCAGATGCATCAGAAAAAAATGCAAACAGTGAGAAGGATAGAGGTGCTCAGGAGCAAGTTGTACATGACAGTGAAAGTAATCTCCAAACAGCGAACTCTTCCGAACCACCAGTGAAGAATCAAGGGGATTCAGCAGTGTCCAGCCTGACTGAAGTCTCTACTGTACAACCACTTGTAAAATGTAAAGAGAAGGATGTGGATCTGCAAACTTCAAAAGTTTTGAATGCAAAACATGCAGTGCCCTCAGACAGACGCTTGCGTAGTAGAAGTAAAGGCAATGTTGACGTAATGAAAGATTCTGTGAAGTGTGGTGCTTCTGAAGTTGTTGATCATGGCAATGGTAAAAGCCCAAAGGGTCATTCTACTGAAACAAATGTGCATACTGAGCAGGAGCCTGATTTGAAAGCTCTAGACGTTCTCCCGGCTGCCAAACCTTGTAACGGCCTGGTTGTGGATCATGCAGTCAAATCAAGATCAAAATCAAAAACTGCAACAGCTGTTGGGAGAGATGAGCATCCGAGTCCAGGCGTCAAAGTGAATAATGATTTGCCAAGTGTTTTGTCACCTGAGGTTCTTCCAGAGAGTGTAAGCACCACTTCCACCACAGAGAGTGGAAAACACCACAAACTGAACAATCAAGCCTCTGAAAGCACTGAAAAAATGCCACTTAGAAATAAAAGTAGTCCTGTTGAGCTGTCTGTTAGCGAACCCTGTTCACCCATCAAAAAGTCCCCACCAAGCTCTGATAATATGCTTTCGAGAAGGGTCACTGAAGGGCCTTTAAGTAGCAAGTCGATCAGGCCGACAGAAGGCCATTTAGAGAAGCAAGAGCAGATGCCTTTAAGAAACAGCAGCTCTGTTAGTGAGCAGGCAACTAATAGAGATTTGTGTACATCTTCCAAGGTGGTAACGCATATGCCTCTACGAAGCAGAACTATAAGCTCAATTAAACCAACTGTTACTAAAGATTCTCCTGTAAAAATTTCCAGTAAAACTTTAATCAGTGAACAACCTGTCAGTTTGCACTCCAGTACTACCTGTAGAAAAACCGAGCCTAATGGGCACATGCCCTTAAGAAGCAGTGCCAGTTTAATTACAGAACAGCCCTGTAACAACAAATCTGCTATCATAGATGCATCAGAGAGCCCTGGACGCATGTCGTTGAGAAGAGGGAATATAGCTAATACTGAAAGTTCATGTGGCTCAACAACAACCCCTAGTAAAAATAAACGCTCTCTGAGACAACAAAGAGTTTCAGCATCCTCAAGTGGGGAAGCTGAAGAGAACCCCTTGAGTTCAAAACTTAAAATCCAAAATCAGAAGCATATGAAGGCCCAAATAAGAGGCTCATTGAATTTGCCAGATGAATCCTTCTGCATAGCTAGTCTTCAGGCGACCGAACCTGTTGTTTGCAGTCCCCCCAAATTTTTGGAGGCACTAAGGGGGGAAAAACACCAGCAGTTGATTTCGAATTTAAATTCAAAGTTTGATAAAATGAACAAAAGTTGGGTTCCGATGGACAAGGAAGGTCAGCCTGCACCAAAAACCAAAAACAAGGCAGATAGGCTTAAAGAAATCTGGAAAAGCAAACGCAGAGTACGAAAATCAAGGCCGTTGGAACAACAGAAATTATCCCCTGTGCAAATGCTATTCATGAAGCCCTTTGACTTGTCCAGTATCTGCAGGTGGTTCCTGCAGTCAACCGAAACTAAATCACTTGTAATTGTTAAGAAGGTGAACACCAGACTTCCTTCTGAAACACAGTTGTGCTTTCACGCTTCAGCAGCAGGAGCAGGGTCCTCTCACGGGATGTTTCCGAGCCTCCAGGCCGAACGGTTGAAGAAGCACCTGAAAAAGTTTGCTATTGCATCACCGGTGAAGAATAACCCCAAGAATCAAAGGCTACTCTCGAAAGCTTTAGGTCAGGGTATTTCTGCGATGAGGAGTAAAGAAAAGCACGAACCGACAACCGCCACGCGAATCTGTACAAAGGCACAGAGTCTTGCTGGAGTGACGCCGGCACAGGCTCCTGAGAGCCTTGCCGCGACCGCAGGCAGTGCGAAAAATCCAGCGAGTGCTAGAATTCTTCGTAAATATTCTAACATGCGTGAGAAGCTTCAGGTTCAGAAAAACAAGAAATGCAAAGAGAAAACTTTCAAAGGTGCTCGTTTGAAGGCGGCAATAATTCCAAAGAAAGCCAACAAACAAAAACTGACAACACGTAAAGGGTCAAAGCCTGTTGTTGTTCGGAGGATCTCATCTCTGACCAAGATAGCAAAAACGAACTCTGCCCTCAAACAACGGGCTTTGAAAAGGAAGCCATGTCACAAAGACGTTGCCTCGCCAAAGAGGTTGCAGGCACTCACAAGAATGACGAAAGCCATTGGTGAGAATGCCTCAACAAACAGCTTGGGTAAAAAACAGATACTGATCAAAACCGGAACTGTTAAGGCACAGCAAATAAAAGCAAGTCTGACTAAAGTTGGCACAAAGAAACGGGTGTTACAAAAAGGCCCTAATAATGTAGAACTGCGATCTTTAGATATGGACGTTAAACCTCTGACGTTGGAAGACCAAGTGTTAACTAGGTCACAAAGAAAAATGGAAGGCACCCCTTCACAGACTGCCTCTCCCAAATCCTCCACAAAGCGAGGCTTGGAACCACTGGTCACTCCCACAAAACGTACTAGGACCTCAAAACAATGAAAAATGTGTACAGGTACTAGAAACTCATGTAGAAATGTTTCATAAGAACAAAGGGTGCTGATGCTTCTCAGAAAATTATTTTTGAAGCTATTTTTTTAAGCTTGGCAGCACATTTTTAGAGCTTTGAATTTGTCATCTGAGAGAGATTTGTCTTTGTTAGGTAGTTCGGGCAAAGAAATTTTCCAGAGTTCGTTCTTTTCAGTGTCAAACTTTTTCCAATTATGCTTAAAGAAATCTGTTCATGAAAAAAAAAAAAAAATATCTTGATAGAGCCATTAATGTAAAAACAAGTCAAGAAATAAAGTTTCTGATTCCCATTAATGGGGCATTTTAAATATGGGTTATAAATAACCCACTAACTCCTGTTTGTTTGACCGTTACATTGTATAGCTTATTATTACAACAGCTTGGACTATTGTACCAGATATTATTTAAGGAATGATCCACAATTCTAAAACAATTAATAATTCTAGCTAATTAAAGTGGCTTTGTAACCTGAATAATGTGCCTTTTTTTCTTATCTGTATTTATAAATGATTGAGGTTGCCTCAATAAAGCCTCATTCTTTTTGCACATAGATGAGAAATTTGTCCCAAACTTATTCATAAGATCACAGCTTTTTATTGTTTTTTTTCCTTTTATTCTTAATTATTAAATTCCATTATTTTATTTTAGAGCACTGAAGTTTAAATATGTAGTAGTTAATATTTTCAGTCTACTAATATAGAGTTTTATTCCTCCTTTCAGAGGGTGACGTACATAGGAACAAACTGTATGCACAAGTTTCTGTCACTTTTGTTTCTCAAATAAATTTTATGGTCTCAAACAGTGTGGTGAAGAAAGTGCAGCCCTGGTTAAATGGGCCCACTCGCGCGGTCAGACGAGTGCAGGCATGCTGAACGAAGGTGGAGGAAAGACATTCATGTATCGTACATAATTTTCAGGAAGTGTCTTAAGCAGTATCAGAATGCTGTTAGGGAGGCACAGTTTAAATATATGTCTGATTTGATTGCACAAAACTCTCAGAGGCCTAAGGTTCTTTTTAGCACAATTAATGCCCTTCTAAATCTCTCTTCTAATGTTCTACCTGAGGTTTCTGCCGACCTATGTGATCAGTTTTTAATACATTTTATCCATAAAATTGAGGGTATTCGCTCTAATATTCCATCTCAGAGGTTTTCATCCCTGGAAATGCCCCCTTGTGACAGTGCTCTTTCACTTTTTCAACCTGTGTCACCCTCACAGCTTCATGATATTGTTTCTAGTATGAAATCCTCTGCTTGCCCTTCTGATGTTTTGCCTTCTCATATTTTTAAAGAGGTTTTTTCAGCTCTAAGTCCAGTTGTGACTGCCATTGTTAATAGTTAATTGTTCAGTGGTGTTGTACCTACTAACTTCAAGCATGCTACAATATAGCCTTTGTTAAAAAATATATATATATATATATATATATATATATATATATATATATATATTTATATATATATATATATTTAGATCAGCATGGCTTGAATAACTACAGACCCCATTTTTAAACTTTCATTTCCAAAGTTCTGGAGAAAGTTGTTTACCATCAGATCTCTTCATACCTGAGTGCTTTTAGTATTTTTGACAAATTTCAGTCTGGTTTCAGGGAACTACATACTACTGAATCAGCTTTGTTGAAGGTTTTCAATGACATCTTACTCTGGATGCAGTTTCTGGCTGTATTTTAGTCTTGCTTGATTTAAGTGCAGCATTTGACACTGTAGATCACTATATTCTTTTACACAGACTAGAACATGTAGCTGGGCTTCGAGGCTCTGTGCTGGATTGGTTTGCCTCTTACCTCAAAGGGCGAACGTTTTCTGTTAAAGTAGGGAATTGTTTTTCTTCACATGCTCCAATACATTACGGTGTACCCCAGGGCTCCATTCTGGGTCCTCTTCTGTTTGCATTATACATGCTTCCACTTGGTCAAATTATACAGAGACACAATTTATCATACCACTTTTATGCCGATGACACTCAGCTCTACTTTCCGATCAAAAATGGTTCTTTGTCTGGCCTGTTTGACTGCCTGTGTGATATAAAATGTTGGATGGACATTAACTTCTTACAGCTTAACGACAAAACTGAAATTGTTATCTTTGCCCCACTAATCAGTGTGGTTCTCTGTCTAGAAATGTTCATGACTGTCAAAAATCTCAGTGTTTCAGTGTCATTTTTGATTCCAATTTGAGTTTCGATAAGCAGATCATTGCTATTGTTAAAAGCAGTTTCTTTCAGCTAAGATCTATAGCCAAAATTAAGATGATTCTCTCTAAGAAAGACCTTGAAACTGTTATTCATGCATTTATCACCTCAAAGTTGTATTATTGTAATTCTTTATACCTGGGTTTGCCTATTTCAACTGTAAATCTGTCTGCAGATGGTTCAAAACGCAGCAGCCAGGCTTTTGACTGCCACTAAAAAGTGTCAGCACATTACTCCTGTGCTTGCCTCTCTCCACTGGTTACCGGTTTAGTCCTGGATTGATTTTAAAATTTTTTACATGGTCTTGCCCCTCAGTATGTCAGTGATGATCTTGTCCCGTACAATGTCTCAAGATTACGCTCTTCCAGTCAGCTACTTCTTTCTGTTCCTCGTTCATGTTACAAAACTAAAGGTGACCGTGCTTTCTCTGTGGCTGCTCCCAGACTCTGGAACAGTCTCCCTTTCTATATCAGATCTTCCCCTTCTGTTTGTACTTTTAAATCTTCCTTAAAAACTTATCTGTATTCTTTGTTTTAATTGAGGGTGTTTATATTCTTCATGTCTTCAAGGTTTTGATTCGATGTGTTAATTGCCGTTTTCATTTTGTTTTAATTTTTATTTTAATACCTCTGTACAGCACTTTGGCTACAACTTCTGTTGTTTTGACGTGCTTTATAAATGAATAAACTAAACAAATATTCATGAACAGCTATATTTATGATGCAGTTTTACAAAGAAAACTTTGCAAGATTACAGGTTTTCTAAAACTGGATTAATTGGCTTAAATGTTTGTTCATTGTTAAGGGATCTGGCTAGTTGGAGATAACCATAAGAGATTAAATGTTGTTTGTTTTTCAGCTTGCTCAGTTTCCTAATCCCAGTACTGAATACCATACACCATTTATATGGTTTATGAGTTGTGCAAGTAGAAAATATTATAAAAAAGTGAATTAATTCGATTTGACTTTTATGCATTTTGTCTTTTGTTAATAGTTGATGCATTTTCAAATGTTGGGGCATTTTTGGAGCTGCGCTACTTAAGTAAATATGTGATGAGAGCAGTGGTGAATGCTGTGGTAGGACAAATTTCAAGAATCAGTGACATAATTTGACCTTTGTGAATAAGGTCAAGAAGAAGCCAATGTTTTTAATGTGTGTACAACAGGAACTACATTTATGTAGAGTGAATCATTAATAATTCAGTTTTGCTTTTTTTTTTGGTCTCTCCAGTGACAGCCAGATTTGTTTGGCTTGATCAGATGTGCCAAGAACCAAATATTTTGCTGCTTGAATATTTTTGTGGGTTTGATGAAGCAGACATGGACACTCATATTATCACACATTTTAATGAATGAAAAAGGAGGAAGTTCAGTAAACATTTTGGTGGCGCTACTTACATTCGGAGTAACTGCAGTTAGTCAATGTAACAACGTAACATCAGAAGAATAGACAGCAAGAGCTCTTAAATGTTCTATATGCAACAGCGACAGTATCTTTCACAATAAAGGTTGAGTTCATGACAGGATGGTTGTGATTGGCACAAGGTTAGCTCTGACCCATGGAATCTACATGAAAAGTCTCTTTCCAATGATTCGTCTGCACTGAAGCGATGACATTGACTTTAACTTTCGTTCCCAGTACCTCAATGTACAATAAGAGCAATAAGTATCCACAAAAGTGAAACAGAACATTCTGGAGAAACCAACCATGTGGTATAATGAATGTATGGAGGATTAAATTACTGCTAGTTCTCATCAAAAGCAAGTAGTTTCTTTTGGTCTGCGCTTAATCGCAGAAACTGCTAATAGCGGTCGGGGCTATTGACTTGCTCTTTAGTATGAGGACTGGATGGTAGCTACCCTTATTAAATGCCTTGTCTCAATGACCTCTTTTTCCTCTTGGCTTTATTCACAACTCAAAATCAGCATACCCATAAATGAAATTTCAGCTTTCTATCTGGAAAGGTCTTAAAATAAATAATTACAAAATCAATCACAAAGATATTTTAAATGAATTAAATGTGGTATTCACATGGAAGACAGCATTTACAATTTAAAAAAAAAAAAAAAAAAAAAAAACCTTCCAAAACAATCAACACTGGCTCCTATTACAATAAGGCTAATAGGCTAATAATTATCTATGCTTTTGGCCAGTTTCAATCCACTGTAGCCTGTATAAGCAATGACCGAATAAAACACCAAAAGTCACCAAATTTCACACTGCTGTTTGATAGTAAAATCCTGAAAACACAAATTTATTCTTTAACATATAAAAATACTATACCAAAATGAAATACAAATATATATTAGAATCTGTTAAGCATTTCTGTATAAAGTGAAGGTCTAGGGAGTTAGGAAAAGGAAATCAACGCTAAAACAAACACCCACCGAAATTAAATGAAATAAGCCAAACTGCACTTATTTGTGTTTTAATCCTAGGACAACGTCCATGGCAATTTGCAAACCTTCATGAACGCAGTAGCTTGCAGAGGTAAAACTGTAGGAATCAAAAAGAGAACATGGTGGAATCTGGGAAATCGTTACCGTTACGTCTGCGGGAGATGGGAGAATTGTCACTTCAAAGAGGTGTGTACAGTGTTGTGGTCATAACCCATAGTCATATTGTACCCCTCAAACAGTTTCAACACTGACCAATA
This sequence comes from Spinibarbus caldwelli, assembly GCA_039654775.1. Classification (NCBI taxonomy): domain Eukaryota; kingdom Metazoa; phylum Chordata; class Actinopteri; order Cypriniformes; family Cyprinidae; genus Spinibarbus; species Spinibarbus caldwelli. The sequence continues at coordinate 31,799,722 of CM077243.1, read as the reverse complement.
TAAAAACTGCAGTGGCGTTGCATATTTAGCAGTGTTTCGATAAGCGATGTTCTATTTTCTGCTCAGCAGTACTAATATTAACCACAATCCAGACATCACATGACAATGAGCATGCATCTTAGAAAACGGTGTGATGAGATCTATCTAGCGCTTGATTTCGTCTCTCCCTTACATTCTGTAGAGTTCTCTGTTTGAGGTAATGGAATGACAAACACTATATGGAATAGATCGAATGGATCCTTTTATTGGACTTTCATTTTCTTCAGCTATCTCGATCTATCGAAAGTCAAGATATAGTAAAGGAGCTCCCCTCCAGCAACGTAACTCTATGTTATGGCACCAGGAGCGTCACAGAGCTCTTCACAAGTTCGCATGGAAGGCTGCTGGGTATTTTTGGCCCCCTGTGTCGTTTATTAATGATGTCATATTTGCAGTGGAATTGGGTCAGGGACACATGGAAGAGTCCTGTGTGCAACCCATAACACAAAATGACTGGAAATATCTGGTAAGACAGCATGTCGTTCCATGCACATCTTGTTTTTCACGCGTTTTATTTTACCAGCATGTCTCCGAGGATGTATTCTTCCACACAGATATATCATACATATAGTTTTTTTCAGGCATGGTGGAAATGCGGATGTTCCTTTCGTCTCCATTACGGAGCCTTGTGTGCTCAAATACACGTCCTGCACTGCAGAGAGAGTCAAAAAGACAATTTTCTTCTAATACGTGACTACTGTCCTGCTTTTGGGCTGAAACAAGCCAGGGGCCACCTCACTCACCTTCCTCTCAGCAGAGTTGGTGTTACTTTACCTTTCTGAGACCTTACCAAAGGACAAAAAGGGTTTGAAATTTCAGGCTGTGGTGGAAGTATAAAGGGTTGGGGTGGTAGGGGGGAGGGGGGAGGGGTATGTCTCTGTATACCCAATGAAAGATGATATCTATTTCTGTTGACTTTTTGTGATGGCTCTTTCTGCGGTTCTGTCAGACTGTGATGAGGTGGTGATGCTAGTGGTTGTGTTCTACATGCACCCCACACAGCCACACTTGATGGTCTTTTCAACCTCCTCGCTGAAGGATGTGCCATCGCTGCACTCGAAAGTGTATTTCCTGCGTTTCATCCTTTGACTGGCGCAGCAGGAGACGGTGTCGCAGGTACCGCTGCACTCCACCCACGACACCATGCGTGTGGTCTGACAGATGGCGTAACCGCGCTGGACCTGGTAGAAGTCCCGCACTGGCTCCCCGTGGCACTCGGACTCTGAAACAGAAGAAACAGCATGAAGATCAAATGGACAATGGACAATTACTAATCAAATAGCATAAAAAAAGTCAAATGTGACCCTGGAGCACAAAAGCAGTCATAAGTAGCACAGGTATATTTGTAGCAATAGCCAAAAATACATTGTATGGGTCAAAATTATACATTTTTCTTTTATGCCAAAAATCATTATGATAGTAAGTAAAGATCATGTTCCATGAAGATATTTTGTAAATTTCCTACCAAACCTTAATTTTTGATTAGTAATATGAATTTATAAGAACTTTATTTGAACAACTTTAAAGGTGATTTTCTCAGTATTTAGATTTTTTTTTTTTTTTTTTGCACCCTCTGATTCCAGATTTTGAAATAGTTGTATCTCGGCCAAATATTGTCCTATCCTATCCTAACCTAACAAACCATACATCAATGGAAAGCTTATTTATTCAGCTTTCAGATGATGTATAAATCTCAATTTCAAAAAATTGACCCTTATTTTGTGGTCCAGGGTCACAAATTTAATAATAGTACCGGAGCTATCCAGGCTTTATCTCATCAGAATCAGAATGCTTGACAATGAGCATACGGCCAAAGGATTGTGCTTATGTTTTCTTACCCTTGTCACATAACTCTCCACTGTAGCCCACCTCGCAATGACAGTAGGCATCTCCTGTGTCGGATATCTGACAGTGACCATGTTTGCATTGAAGCTTTCTGCATGGATTGAAGAGCTCTTCCTGCTGGTTGCACAGGGCACCATGAAAACCCTCCTGGCATTCACAGCGGTATGACTGCATGTCCATTGGAATACATCTCCCATGGACACACCTGCGTAAAAAAGAATGATGGAATTAGAGCCTTACTGCATCTCGGTACGCTCTGCATATTTTACTTCAAGAATTTGACTGACTTGCTGCCCAGGCAGGGGTTCGCCAAAGGCTGGTCACAGTGTTGCCCACTCCATCCGGGCTGGCAGTGGCATACGGGGCCAGTGGCAGTGTTGGGTTGGCAAATGCCATGGAGGCAGTATATCTTTCGGCAGGGCTCACATCCGGGCACCACACCGGGTTTCATCTGGGTTTTGGTGAAGTCTTGTAGCTCATTATTAATGTAAAGGTTCTGAATACAGCCATGAAAACTGGAGCTGTTTTGGATCTGCCAGATGCGGGGAGCTGTGGGGTGGACGCTGACTGGCATGCCTGATTCAGCGAGAAGAGGTTGTAAAAGCAGAGTTGGGAAGAGACAATTGGTAAACGTAGCAGAACACTGATGCCACATAAATTTAGTTACCATTAATGATGTAAGGCAGGATTCTATAAATCCTGCTCCTCAGGGTCAACTATCATACAGAAGTTAATCAGCAACTCTGATCAAACACATGTGAACAAGTGGATCAAGGTCTTAAGGATTACTGGAAAGTTACAGGTGACTATGTAGGACAGTGGCCCCTCTACGACCGGATTTGAAAAACCTTGGTGTACTGTTACTCTATGTACAGTATATATTCAAATCTCATTGTTTGAGTAGCCATGCAAGAGTGCTGATATTCCATCATGATCAGGACAGGGAGTTTGTATCACTCCATTTGTCTCTGTGTGTTCTGAACAGGCTGTCCATCTGTGTGTTAGTGGTGTGGATAGTGGTAGAGCCTATCCCACAGTTGGTTTGGTGATTCTGGCAAAATTCAAGAGCAATAGCGTGGAGAGCATGTGCCATGTCTAGGTGGGTTCATGGGTGCACAGTGGTGACTGACAGTTTTGTACAATTATGGTAGCTAGGATGGAGGCAGATATTTGTAGTGCACTCCTACCTCCCACATATAGTGGAGCTTCTCCCCTCAAGGGCTGCACTTTACCAAAGCTGTCCATCGTTGTTGGGATACCACCATCTATGGAAAGGTTCACCATCTGATCAAAGGTCACCAGTTCTACAGTGTGGAACTGACCATCATTGATGGTCTCAGTACTGTGTAAAACAAACATGAAAGATATCTGATTTGAAATTTAAATTGTATTGAAGCTTCATAAATGTTTCATTTGTTGTCAGCTGCTGAGTGGGAAATGCAAAATGGCTTGGATCTTTTGAAAATGAAATGTAGTGATCTCTTATCTTTATAATTAATAATGTTCCTGGATGACAACATTCAATTTGATTTAAAACAAATTACAGCTTAAACTTCAGATCACCTGTAGATTGCATGACTTGGTTGGCTGCCAGGGTCATAGCTGACTTTAACATGACCTTCATGAAGCTCCACAGCAATGTGGTCATTGTCTCCATTGTACAGAAGAATGCCATTGTCTTCTGCTGTGGACACCTGAGAACAGAACCAAAATAGATCTATGAACAGAACAAATCTGACCGCAGTGACCACCCCAATGACAAGAAATGGCTCCTACTTAAAATTTACTAGTTCTATATGCTGCAAGCCATATGAAAGATGTTAAACAACAACACTGATGAATTTCATCCAGTGTTTAAAGTTTGTTCTTTGTTGAATACCTGTAGTGTGATGTTAGCCTGCGGCCAGTTCTTCAGGTCACTGAGTAGCAGGTAGGAGTCTCGGTCCACAAAGTTGACACTGACCAACTTTTCACAGCGTGGTCCACCAAACCCTTCCAGGCACTGACACAGTGCATGGCCCCCCCGCTCCACACAGGGGGCATTGTTTTGACAGTCAGCCAGGTCGCAGAGCGAGCGCGCAGTAGATGGGACTTCACAAAGCTGTCCGCTGCAGACAAAATGTTTCAGGTCACATTTGTTAATCTCAAATCTAATTGTAACTGATTGTCTCTGTCATGCATGTTCTTCTGCTGGAATGAGCATCTATAAGACAGACTGCATGAAAAGAGGCACACACTGCAATGTGTGTGGGTCTTTCCACCTCAAGGTCTAAATCACTGTTATATAAAATAGCATATTCAAACAATATCTTAAAGATGATAAAACACAAAAAACACCATTGGAACCCCACAACTTTTTACAGGGAGAAGTTGTGGACAGCCTAGACACTCGAAGCAGGCACAAAAAAGACCCTCAGTCCCATCACCAAATATTCTAACCTAATAGTCATTTGCATTGAAAACAGCAAGTACACACTCACTGTAAAACAAACCAGGACCAAAAATGACTCATTTCAGCTGCTTGGACCCGCAATCTTGTTCTTTTGGACACTACCTAAAGCTCATGACTGTATGTAAGAGTTGGAACACAGACTGATTGGTAAACTGAAAGCATCACCCACATGCTCAGCTTACTCTTCATCATTACAGTCCGGTATAATGACTGCATTACAGCTGCCGCTGCCCTGATCCACCTAACAGTCATGCAGAAGCAACACATTCCCTACCTAAAGAGGACAATACATGGCCTCCGATAGTAGGGATGTGCCCGAATCCGAATCTGGTATTCGGAAAGGTAAAGGTGTGTACTACGGCAACCGTAAAGGGAATAAATACGATACATACGAGATATACTAGAAAAATATATTTCAGTGCTTTCTCTCACAATTATATCGTTGGGTAATTATCCTGTATATAAACTGCGGGCATCAGGGAGCCGTTATTAATATGTGGGACATTGAAATCACTTATGAACGCGCGTTTGCTTTTTACTTTCACTTCTGAGATTCATGATCACATGTAGCCTACTCTACTATGGAGCTGCACTACTTACCACACATTTCACAAGATTAGATGTTTGTTAGTGGTGCTCAGGATCTGTAAATCATTTGACATCATCCTATCGGTCATCTCTCCTTACCTCTCTCTGTTTATGTGGTAAGTGAAATTTTATGTACTGTAATGTAACAGGCAACTGCTAGCAAGCGGCAAACCATGTCCCTTTTGCGGCTCCATACAACGCATTATTTGTTTTCCGTGCCTTTCTGAATACGGATTCGCTATTCGGGCACATCCCTATCCGATAGGGAAGCACAGACCTCATCCCACTGCACTCAAAGTCACAATTACTAAGTGTCACCCCGAGGTCCCCACCTGGAAACTCTCTGCTCCTCTGTTGTGCCTTGAGATCCTATCTATGAATATCACATACAGCTTAGGTGACAAAAGGACAGCCTTGGCAGAGTCCAGCACCCCCTGGGAACAAGCTTTACTTAAAGCTGAGAATGCACACAAACCTCTAGTACCAGTTGTATAGGGACCGGATGTCATGCATAAGTGGCTATGATACCCCATACACCCATAGTACCCTCCACAAAAACCCTGGGTAATGCAGTCATAGACCTTCTTCAAGCCCACAAAGCATTTGTAGCATAAGCAAAATCTCCTGATCCTGATAAACAATAGCCTGGACCAGACCATGCCTCCCCTGCCTAAGCCATTTGATGGTTTGCCACAAACTCTTTGAGGCTGACCAAAAGTACTTTGCAGTGGCGCCTCTGAGCTCTTCCCACACCCAAATATTTGCTTCCACAACTACTGTGGACATAGTCTCTGCCTTAGAACAGTCAGCCAAATCACCCCATACTCCTGATAGACCTCCTTCTTGAGAGCACCTCATCATAATCTCTTCAGATCTCCTTCATCACCTCCTGTGTCTACCAATGTGTCCACTTAAACTAACTCTATGTCTGCAGCCTCCCTCAGGAAAAAGGAATAGCACCTCTGAAGGTTGGAAGATCTTCTGGACAAGAGCCTTCACCAAACATTCCCAGTTCAACCTCACAATCTGTTTGGGTTTTCCTGGTTTTGTCTGGCAGCCTAACTTCCATTGAGATGGAACGCTCTTTGTCTGGCATATCACCTGGGACCAATTTGCCTAGTGCTAGTGCTAGAGATCTGGACAACACAGATCCCAGGGTCACTGTCACTCAAACCCCTCCACCACAGTAAGGTGGTGATGCTAGGGGGCCTGAAATTATGTGTTGGTTTATTTTAAACTCTGCAAAACTCTGTCTGTTAATATTTGTTTGGACAATACATTTAAGTATTACCAGACTTCTCTCTAGGCTTAGGAATGGGAGTCTAAACATACTTTTGCATTTGGAACAAGCTTTATCCTAAACTGACTTGAATAGCTTTCAAGGTAATTCATCAGTTCCCCTAGTCTTGGGCATCATTATTGTTTCACAATTGTTTCACAATTTTTGTATTGTGTACATCTGCTGAAAACTCTGATAGTTGCCCTCGGCCAGTGTTCCTCAGTCTTGGTACTAGAGGACCCCCAATACTGATTATATGACACACCTGATTCAACAGATTAGCTCCTTGGTAGAATTTGATGTGTCATATAAGGGAAACACCTAAAACAGTGTTTCTCAACCCTGGTCCTGGAATACCTTCAACACTGCACATTTGTATGTCTATTTTTATGCCTGAAAGGAGATCATTCATTTCATTGCATTATTCCAAATTCAGTAAATAAATGGTTTCTTAAGGTGTATGTGTATTAGGCTGTACACTATAAGAGACATGAACAAAACAATTAATTTGATAATTACAATTATTTATGACTGTCAGTCAAAATGTCACAATAGTGACAGGTCTATTTTGTAGTGACTACTCTTAATAAAAGCAGCATAGCTAGTTAAGATTGTTGTGGTAATTAAACATACAAAATATGCCTGTTGTGTGCTTTTGTTTAATTCAAATTCTGTTTCTTAAACAATAAAACAATGCAAATATATTTGGAGCAACAAGCAAGTGAATCCTTTGGATTTTAACTGGATTTCTGCATGAACTCATAAAATTTGATCTGATCTTTAAGTCACAACAGCTTGTTTCTTGTTTAGTGTTTTCCACATCATAGACACACCAGCATAGTTTTAAATCCTTAGACTGTTGTGAAGTAGTTGAAGATTAAATCAAATAATCAAATTTTATAACCAAAATGCATACTTTTTCTTTTTACAACTGTATGTAATGAATCTATCCCACTGATTGTTTAAATTTCAGGTAAGATTACCACAGATTATCTAGATGAATTGTAAGAAAATGCCACCTAGGTTCATGGCAATCACAGACTGCCCAATTAGTTCCCAAATGACCTTCATCTGTATATTCTGGAAATTTAATAATGGGGAGTGCAAAAAGATAAGAGAAAGTTGAGCTTTTACTCAAAAACTCAATTGAGACAACATTTATCCAAGATGAATTATGAATGGGGAATACCACAACAAAAGCCATCCATCCTATGGAGCTGCATCAGTAACATGAAAAGTGTACTCCGGCATATGAATCCACATCAAAACACATAACAAATCCTCAACTTCTTCACTTATTGAGTCAGAAAAAATCCCTCCATAATTACAGGTGCATCTCAATGAATTAGAATGTCGTGGAAAAGTTCATTTATTTCACTAACTCAACTCAAATTGTGAAACTTGTGTATTAAATAAATTCAGTGCACACAGAGTGAAGTAGTTTAAGCCTTTGGTTCTTTTAATTGTGATGATTTTGGCTCACATTTAACAAAACCCACCAATTCACTATCTCAACAAATTAGAATACTTCATAAGACCAATAAAAAAACATTTTTAGTGAATTGTTGGCCTTCTGGAAAGTATATTCATTTACTGTATATGTACTCAATACTTGGTAGGGGCTCCTTTTGCTTTAATTACTGCCTCAATTCGGCGTGGCATGGAGGTGATCAGTCTGTGGCACTGCTGAGGTGGTATGGAAGCCCAGGTTTCTTTGACAGTGGCCTTCAGCTCATCTGCATTGTTGGGTCTGGTGTCTCTCATCTTCCTCTTGACAATACCCCGTAGATTCTCTATGAGGTTCAGGGCTGGTGAGTTTGCTGGCCAGTCAAGCACACCAACACCATGGTCATTTAACCAACTTTTGGTGTTTTTGGCAGTGTGGGCAGGTGCCAAGTCCTGCTGGAAAATGAAATCAGCATCTCCATAAAGCTTGTCAGCAGAAGGAAGCATGAAGTGCTCTAAAATGTCCTGGTAGATGGCTGCATTGACTGTGGACTTCAGAAAACACAATGGACCAACACCAGCAGATGAAATGGCAGCCCAATTCATCACTGACTGTGGAAACTTCACACTGGGCTTCAAGCAGCTTGAATTCTGTGCCTCTCCAGTCTTCCTCCAGACTCTGGGACCTTGATTTCCAAATGAAATGCAAAATTTACTTTTATCTGAAAAGAGGACTTTGGACCACTGAGCAACAGTCCAGTTTTTTTTCTCCTTAGCCCAGGTAAGATGCTTCTGACATTGTTTCTGTTTCAGAAGTGGCTTGGTAGCCCTTTTCCTGAAGACGTCTGAGCGTGGTGACTCTTGATGCACTGACTCCAGCTTCAGTCCACTCCTTGTGAAGCTCTCCCAAGTGTTTGAATCAGCTTTGTTTGACAGTATTCTCAAGCTTATGGTCATCCCTGTTGCTCGTGCACATTGTCCTACCCCATTTCTTCCTTCCAGTCAACTTTTCACTTAATATGCTTTGATACAGCATTCTGTGAACAGCCAACCATTCAGTAATGACCTTCTGTGACTTACCCTCTTTGTGGAGGGTGTCAATGATTGTCTTCTGGACAACTGTCAGATCAGCAGTCTTCCCCATGATTGTATAGGCTATTGTGTAACCATTTTGAAGGTTCAGGAAACCTTTGCAGGTGTTTTGAGTTGATTAGCTGATTGGCATGTCACCATATTCTAATTTGTTGAGATAGTGAATTGGTGGGTTTTGTTAAATGTGAGCCAAAATCATCACAATTAAAAGAACCAAAGACTTAAACTACTTCAGTCTGTGTGCATTGAATTTATTTAATACACAAGTTTCACAATTTGAGTTGAGTTAGTGAAATAAATGAACTTTTCCACGACATTCTAATTCATTGAGATGCACCTGTAAAGTCTGCTGGAGTGTTGTCTGTATCTCACGGGCTTGATGACGGTCAATAATGAGGGGTGGCAGGGAAATCTCTCTGAATACTACACTCCACAGTATCTCCACCTGGATAACAAGTACTTTCTACCTCCATCACAAGAATCTCCAAAGTGCATGATGTGGCAGGGTGTGATTAAGGTTCGCTGCTAAGAAATTGGTCACCGGTTGGCAAAATGATGTTAAAATGTAAAGACAATGGTGCATAGAACTGACCTGTAGCCATTGGGGCAAACGCAGGAGTATCCGTTAACCTCGTCCACACACTGTGCCCCATTCTGACACCTGTGGTCCTTACAGTCATCATAGTTCACACTACAGTCGTCACCCACATAACCAGGTGCACATATACACCTAAATCAAACACACATGTACGTAACCATTATGGAGCCCTTTGAAAAGATTTGATCATTTGGGTAATAAAAAGGCTGTTATTCAGCTGCTAGGTCAAAGGAGATGTGGTTACTTTGGGCCAGTGACTGTGATGAAGCAGGTGGACTGGTGTTTGCAGGGACTGCGAGTAGAAGCACACATGTCCTCCATATCCTCACACATCTCCCCTACACATACACAAACAGTGCAATCTGTAAGTCTGGTGTGATAACAATGTGCTTACAAGATTTTGAGAGAAAAGAAAATTTGGTAGCACTTTATTTTACAGTCCTGTTCCACATGTAAATACTATGTAATTATTATAGTGATTATAGTGAATAACTGCGTAATAACTAGGGATGTCCCGAGCCGCTCTCAAGGATTGGGATCAGGGCCGATAAAGTATTTTTTTTTTAACTGATCGGTATCGGCTCTCCTAAGCCCGATCCTTATTTTATGGCAGCTGTCGTGCTGGTGTCGTGCAGTAGGTGGCGGTATTCACCTTCCATTAGATTTGCCAACAGCCATTCAAAGGAAAAGACGCCCAAATGTGTTAAGCCGCCATTAAAACCAAAAGCAGAAGAAATGTGCATGCATGACGCGCGAAAACCTGAGATCTGTTCTAGCTTGACATGTTTGAGCTTCCACGTTCAGTGTATTTACAAGAAGCTTATATCAGTAGTCCCATATTCTACCAATGTTTTATACAGTATGTGCAGATAGAGAAAGTTTATCTTGTATATGTATACACTCACATACATATATTAATTTTACTTTCTGCACAACTCTTTATACATTGGATTGTCTTTATTAACTTTAATGTACTTGAATTGTGCATCAAACACTAGGAATATACAAGTATCGTATCGGGACTTGGTATCAGCAGATACTCAATATTCAATGACTCGGATCAAATCTGGGGCACAAAAAACCTGATCGGGACATCCCTAGTAATAACTAGGTAATAACCCTGAACCTACCCCTTAACCTATGCAGTTGCATTATATTGCCCAGTACTTTCTTAGTTAAGTACATTGTAAGTACACATACTGTAAAACAAAGTGCAACCAAAATTTATTTTTGGTAACACTTTATATTGATAGTCCACTTTAGATCTTCTACTAACTATAAGTAATTTACAACATGTCAGCTAGCAGTCGTTAGAGTATTAGCAGGCTCTCTGCTTAATATCTGCTTACACTTTATTTTGATGGTCAGACATTCTACTGACTAACTTTGCAACTACATGTCAACTTCTTCTAACCCTAACCATAACAGTTGACATGTAGTTGCAAAGTTAGTTGTAGTTAGTAGAATGTCTAAAGTGGACTATCGAAATAAAGTGCAGTTTGACTTAAAAAAATAAATAAAAATACATAAGTGTATGTGTTCAGTAAGTAGTAACACGTTTACCTGTGTAAAAAGGGGCACATAAACAGGTGTAATTGTTGATCCCATCTATGCAGGTTGCTCCGTTCTGACAGTCATTGTCTTTACACTCGTCTATTTCAGTGTCACATGTGGGACCTTCAAAGCCTGCAGCACATGAACAGCTGAGAAAACACAAATGCATCATTTTAAATGGGGCTCAAGCTTTCGAAGCACTGTGGGAATGGATTTCATGAAGAAGTCAAACCACAAGTAAACCACTTCTCGCATTAATAAATGATAAGGAAAAGACGTTGAGGCTCACCTAAAGCCTTCATCCTCTTCTCCAGACACGTGACATGTTCCTCCGTTCATACAGGGCTCACTGACGCAAGCGTTGAGCGGCGTCTCACAGTTCTTGCCCTGTGTGTGAAAGAAAATGCGTAAACATTTCAAGTCCGTCTGTCAGCATTCACATTGCTCACGTGTTTTGTGTGCTCACCTTAAAACCCTCTGAACAGCGACACCTGTAGCCGTCCGTCTGATCGGCCTCACAGCTGCCATGGTTTAGGCAGGGGTTGGACATGCACGGGTTACACTTCGCTAGTATAGCAGTGTCCACCTCACCTGTACACACAGACACACAACCCTTACTGCCCATGACCGACAGACGCAGAATAAAAGTCCCTCAAAAATCATCTACTTTACAAGGACGCACAACTGAGTGTGTCTCTCTCAGAGCAAAGACTTGAGATTTGAAGAGATATGAAGGATCTTTATTTATCCACCATGTCAGTCATTGGTCAGCACCTGATAAGATGTAGTGGAGACAATTATGCATTTGTGGTCTACAAAACCAATGCATTTCATGGATTTATCCTCAGCTTTCAGTGTCTCATCATCATTCCACTCATGCATCTTACCTTGACATTCAAACCTCTTGGCAGGGGTGGTGAGCAGTAATTTTCCCTCCATGCCGTGTGGTCCAACACAGCGTGCAATGCCAGGCTCCTTGTAGCCAGTTTTCACCCAGTCAGAAAGCCAGCGCAGGCGGCAGTCACAGTACAAAGGATTCGCACCAATCGCCCTGAGAGCAGTCACATATGCTCCAGTTAAACCAACATTAAACAAATACAGACTTTTTAGACAGCCAAAATGAGAGGCATTTGAAGGCATGTATCTGAGTGGGATATTTCATGCAAAATGATTTGGACGTACGACGGAATATTTCTGTGCCAAATACACTCTATTTTTCAAGCATGTTTTTTTTTTTTATTTATTTTTTTTTGTTTTAAAAGCGTGGCTCTTCATGATGTCATGAAGGGCAGAATTCCTTGTATGGGCACTTCTCCCGGAAGAGCACGCGTAGTCGCGTACACATCAACCAGAGCGAGAACAAGAGCACGCCCATCAGAGTTGGCAGCGCTGTACTGGACTTGCTTGAGAAGAATGTCTCTAAAGAAGTGTGTTTTTGGTTGTAAGGGAAAGATAACCTTGTTCAGCTTCCCAAAGAACCCAGTGTTACGTGAACAGTGGATGCAGTTTATTTTTCCGGGTCAGCAAAGTGTGTTTGTTTGTTCCTGTCATTTCGGTGACAAATGTTTTATGAACAAGGCCCAGTTTGACGCTGGATTTGCACATCGTTTGATACTGAAAGATGGAGTCGTCCCAGCGATAAAAGATCCCGGTCATGATTCAGAACTGCAGACGGTAAGAGAAACAACATCAAATGTCTGTGTTTTGTTGGCGATCGGCGCTCAAGTGCTCGTCACACTTTAGCTCCGCCCCTGGGGCACGCCTCCAGCAGCTCGGCTGTTTTCAGAGAGAATCGGAAAGCTGTATCTTTCTTTTATAAATCTCATTAAACTAAAGACTCTTCGGAGCTATGTAGGATGCAATATTACTCTATCCCCCTTATTTTTCCCGTTACAGCATTTGTAAATTTAATGTGTCTGGCTTCTGGTGTCATCCGCTTCCAGCTATTCTTAGCTGTAAAAAACCGCTCGTTTTGCTGCTTGATATTGCAAATTGGTGTGTCTTACCATATTATTTTAATGTATTATCTTAATTATGAACACACTGGTTTGTAGTGCAAGCAGTTTTACCGTTTTCTGCAATTTGTTATTCTTCTCGTTATTTTTCTATGGCGGCTTATGAACCGGAAGTCTCGCAAATTCACAGAAAACGGCTTACTTCTGTGTTGAAGAATAAGGTGAATAGGTACTCAAGATTAACATGAGATTGGGTGAAACTGTGTATGTTATGTCCCCTTTAAATGAATAGTTGCAAAAATGAGAACGTTGAAATTTTTGTCAGATGTTGTAATATTCTAGTACATAGCATGTCCTCTTACAACAAATCATCACATCTGTCCTGTTTAACTCCTGCGGGATGACCTCCTTAAATACCCTGATCTCTAATGGAAAGTGTTGCTCAACTTGTTTCTACAGCATCCTCCACAGATGCTCAAGAGTGGATTTTCACCTTGGAAGAATGATTTAGTCATTGTCATGTTGAAAAAAGCCCAACAATGGAGGCAATGAGGAGAGGGTAGCATTTTCTGTTTTCAAGTTTTTGAATTACATTACACTATAGCGTGTGCTTTTGTGACACTATTGATAAAGCACAACTCCCTCACACCTTCAGCACAAATACAGCCATGCATTTCTCTATTGCATGCTGTGTATTACTGAGTGAGATAAAACAGTCACTTTTCTCACATGGAAACTTTTGCTGTCTCTGAGAAACTTGTTTGGCATTGTCACTGTTTCAATTTTTTGATTCAACATACATTAAAATTACCTTTAACTTGCATCAGATTTTTTTATTATTATTATTTTGTAATTTTCAGGAGCAACACAACATTTGATCACTTTGATAAGAAAATCTTATCTTCCTGATTAATATTCATAAGCCTTTTTGTAACTGATCAGTCAGACTTGAACATTATATCTTCAAGGAAGCCAAATGTCTTCTGTGTAAAGAGAAATTGTGAAAATGGAGACGTTTCAGAGAGGCTGTGTACTGTATTACATCATCATTACTGCTAGATGGCGCTGTAGATGTCCTAAACATAAATTGCCAAACAAAGCGTGTTTGAATTCTATTCAACTCCCCTAAAATAAAGACAAATGGCAGGAGAGGCTGTGTATTACAGTGATTCTACCAGAAATGAAGGGATAGTTCACCCAAAAATGAAAAGTCTGTCATCATTTACTCTCCCTCTTCTCGTTCCAAACCCACAAGACATCTGTGAAGTCTGGATTTATAAAGTGAAATGTCCATGGTAAAATCCCTGCACACTCTCATTTGCCTTAATGCTTTCATAAAACATGCCAATTAGCAGTATGATAAAATGCAACAATGTTCAATAGATAATAACATTTAGTATTAATAATCATTCATTATTATGCCACATAATATGATCTCAATCAGCTTCAGTGACTTCATCCAATACGATTTTTAATCAGTTTTATAACATGCAGCGTTTGGCCACATTAGCTTACACTTGTTTTCTCTAGGTCTCACACAGAACAGTAACATGTAAAGATGGTTAATAGATCTAAGGACAGACAGACTGACCGCAGGAGCACAAACCCTGGGAAGACAGAAGTGAGCGCTTATGTTTACGGCTCTCTAAATTATAGCTTTAGGGCAAAGCACCGGTAAAAGGGTAACAGACCGGATGTGCTGCTCTGTTTCTGTGTGTATGCAGAATATTCAGCGCTCAGATTTGTCACATTATTTTGTGAAGTGTGTCTGTATATTTAGTTGCATGCATTTGTTTGGACTCTTTACTCACAGATGTGACAGCGATGCAGCGTCGCTGAAGATCCCATCGGGCAGTTCAGAGATGTCATTACCATGCAGAGACCTTAGAACAACAGAGACACACTGATGATATGACATGTTGCTCTCAAATGTAGGAGAGAGTCTGGGTTTTGATCTTGATAAAGGTTCAGTAGGAGTTTACACTCAAAAAAAATATTTAGGCCTAAATTTATGGTGTATGTATTTGAATTGCATATAAAATTTCCATCCATTTGGACACACAGTTTTAAGATAAACTCCTACTGAACTAATAAAGTGATTCATATTTGTCAGTGATACATCAATGAAACAGGTCAGATTTTTATATTAAAAAAAACATTACATAGTTTATTAGTAACTATTTGAATGTATATGATTTTATTTAAATATATATATATATATATATATATATATATATATATATATATATATATTTTAATGCACTTATTCAAATTGACTTATTCAAATTCAATCAGAATAAATCTGATAACTGGAAAAACAATTACACTTAGTTAAAAAGTATGAACGGTTAAAATATGTAAAATTCTATTATTAAAATATATAAGTTTGAAACAAATTGGATTTACTGATGATGAATGTATGGTTATTGTTTATTTAAAATACATTCAGTACTATTACAGAAATCTGACCCATTTCATTCATGACTCACAAATATGAATCAGAATTAATTTATGTTAAAATTGTGTAATCCACATCAAAATTCTATATGTAATTCAACATAAATCTTAAATTTAAAGCATTCATGACACTGTTGTCTTCTACTGAGATGCTTTAGAGTTCAATTGAGTTTGTCTCACAACTGATAAACTGTGCAACACTGACAATATTATTGAATTAAACTGAATTAACACTCAACTAAACTGAGCTGAATAAAGATACTATTATGTATAACATAAAGCTCTATATAAATAAACTTGACTTGAGTTGAGTGATGCGCGTGTATGAGCAGAGCGGTGTTTTCTGCAGGTCTTGTTGGACACCTGCCCTCAGCCGCAGCTCAGGTTTATCTGTTTCCATGCTGCAGCTTCTGAGGAATTCAGGGACGCTGGTGTTGGGTTACTGAACACACAAATGACAGAGACCGTTCCCTGCTTCATGACTAGCTGACAAGACAGCAGTAGAGCAACAACAGAATTTCATTATACAGCTACATGAAGCTGATTTTGAACCGCAGTACAAACCACTG